>JAVYIG010004452.1:0-161727 GCA_035222895.1 Strongylocentrotus droebachiensis
AGCGTCACAGACCGCAACCAGTCGGTGACGGCAGTACTGCGTCAGGATTTTGCACCTCGTGTGCAACGGACAATCGACTACAACACGACGCAAGTTAGTAGCGACGATCTCGTTATGAGGGATTCCGTTCTGTGCTGATTTCTGTTACAGATTACGATCTCATGCATTGTCATGTAATATTAATGAGTTAGGACACATTATTTTCCTCTCCATTTCCTAGCAGATGGTTGTTTTCGTGACGGACAATGTTCTTGTGCCTCTCCTTGTCTCTGTAGCCCTCCCCCTTCTCCTTTTTCCCCTCCCCCTCTTTCTCTCTCTCTCTCCCTCTCTCTCTCTCTCTACATTAAATATATTTATACCTGTCTCTCTTCCTCTCATTTACTACACTGCCCCCACTCCTGTCATGTCTGGGGTCATCTAGTTATAGAGTTATATTGTAACGTTTCTACAGATGAATGTGTATCTTTGGACCTGTTATATTGATTAGGACTAATCGTTAAAATGGTGAAGTCATACATGCCAAGGCTGCTCTGTATCTGTATTGAAACCTGCCCCCCACCCACCTCTCTCTGGATATCTCTCCCGGCTCTCTATCACTTCCCACTCTTATTCTCTCTTCTTCTACATCATCCCCCTCCACCCTTCCCATTCCTCTCCCTCTCTCTTTCCTCCATCCCCCCCCCCCACTCCCTATCTCTCCCCTCTCTCTCCCCATCTTTCCTCCCCTCTTTCTCTTTCCCCCTCCCTTACACGCCCCCTTTCTTATCTCACCCTCTCCATGGAGTAGGTCCGTGCTCTTTCTTTCTCTCTCTCCCCTCTCCTCTCTCTCTCTCTACATTTATTATCTGTCTCTCTTCCTGTCATTTACTACACTGCCCCCACTCCTGTCATGTCTGGGGTTCCAGGGGCGTAGACAACGGGGGGGGGGGATGAGGGGGATGCATCCCCCCACCTCACAAGGTGGGGGGTGGCATGTACAATCATCCCCCCCCCCGGTTTTGGGGAATGATATTTGCTTACTTAATAAGCCATAATGATGATAATAATAGTAATAATAATAATAATAATAATAATAACAATAATAATAATAATAATGATAACAATTATAATATTAATAATAATAATAATTATGATGATGATAATAATAATCCTCATCATTATTGTAATTGTGTTTATTGTTATTAGCCGCATTCACACGGTGAAAGCCAATTCAGACGGTAAAAACAAAAAAATCTTACAAGTATTTTGTGGTTATCTTGTGGTTTGGAAACACAAGATAACCACAAGATTAAACAGGCGCGGATCTACGGGGGGGGGGGGGGGGTTAGGGGCAGGCGCGGATCCAGGATTTCTTTAGGGGGGGGGGCCCCAAATTTGAAATTATGCGAGCCAAATATTGGTACGTTATGGTGACCAACAGTCACGTAATGCGGGGGGGGGGGGGGCGAGTTTCCCCCTCCCAGGCTTTGACGTTTCATTATATTATTAGAGAAAGAAGACGATTCGTTGTACCGTTCTCAAAAAAAAAAAACTCTCGTCTGAATTTAGTTTTTCTCCTCCCGCGCGAAAGCGCGGAAAATTTTTACGATTTATTAAATTATTAGAGAAAAGAAGACGATTCGTTGTACAGTTCTCGACTCTTAATCTTTGTCTAAATTCAGTCCCCCCCCCCCTTCCCCCTCCTGCGCGAAGCGCGGAAGCTTCGACGTTTTATTAAACTATTAAAGAAAGAAGACGATTCGTTGTACCGTTCTCGACCCTTTATCCTCGTCTAATTTCAGTTCCCCCCCCTCCCGTGCGAAGCGCGGAAGCTTTTACGTTTCATTAAATAATTAGAGAAAGAAAACGATTCGTTGTACAGTTCTCGACTCCTAATCCTTGTCTAAATTCAGTTCCTCCCCTCCCCCTCTTGAGCGAAGCGCGGAAGCTTTGACGTTTTATTATACTATTAAAGAAAGAAGACGATTCGTTGTACCGTTCTCGACTCTTAATCCTCATCTGAATTCAGTTTTCCCCCCTCCCGCGCGAAGCGCTGAAGCTTTTACGTTTTATTAAATCATTAGATAAAGAAGACGATTCGTTGTACTGTTCTCGACTCCTAATCCTTGTCTAAATTCAGCCCCCCTCCCCTCCTGCGCGAAGCGCGGGAGCTTTGACGTTTTATTAAACTATTAAAGAAAGAAGACGATTCGTTGTACCGTTCTCGACCCTTTATCCTCGTCTGATTTCAGTTCCCCCACCCCTCCCGCGCGAAGCGCGGAAGCTTTAACATTTCATTAAATCATTAGAGAAAGAAAACGATTCGTTGTACAGTTCTCGACTCTTAATCCTTGTCTAAATTCAGTTCCTCCCCCTCCCCCTCCTGCGCGAAGCGCGGAAGCTTCTACGTTTCATTAAATCATTAGAGAAAGAAGATGATTTATTGTACCGTTCTCGAAAATAATCCTCATCGGAATTTAGTTCCCCCTCCATCCCGCGCGAAACGCATAAGCTTTGACGTTTCATTAAATAATTAAAGATTCGTATTACCGTTCTCGCCTCTGAATCCTCGTCTCAATTTCAAAGAGGTGGGGTCGAGGCGGCGGAGCCGGCCCCGGAAGCTCAGGGGTTTTAGGCGTTAAATTAAGGTCAGATGAGCATATTTTTGTGTATACCTTATTATTTTGTGACACTGGCAAGTCACTATTTGGCGTGGGGTCCAGGGGGCGGAGCCCCAAAAAATCAAGGGGTATTAGGCATTAAATTACCGTCAGATGATCATCTAAGGGCCCGTCGTAGGGCCCTAGATGGAATCTAGGGGGCAAAGCCCCCGGATGCTTAGGGGTTTAAGGCATTTAATCACGGTCAGATGAGCATATTTTTATGCCTCGAGGCTCTCGATCCCCGCCGTACCTCGGGCCCTGACATGTAGGAATCTCAAGAATCATATTTTTTGCCTGGTTGTAAATTTAGGAATTTTTTTATTTTCCAACAAACACATACAAATGTATAATTTACTAATAAGTGAGGAAAAATTTAGGAAATTATGTCATTTCAGCATTATTTGTAATACACCGTTGTGGAATCAGAAATAAACCACGTTTGAATTTGATTTCCCCCAAGCCCCCCCCCCCCCCCCATCTATCAGTACGCCAGTATCTCCTCTTTTCCTTTTTTTTTTCTTTCCCTTTCCTTCCTTCTCTCTTATTTTGTTTTGATTGGGGGGGGGGGGGGTTAACAGCCTGGGAGGCAAGGCCCTTTCGCCCCCGCCCCCCCCCCCGATCTCCTTCTTCCTCCTTTACTTTTCTTCTTCCTCTTCTTTCTTTCCCTTTTTCTCCTTTTTCCCTTTCTCCCTTCTTTTCCTTCTTCTCTCTTTTTTTTTTTTTTTTTTTTTTTGCGGGGGGGGGGGGGGCCAAGGCCCGCTCGGCCCCCCCCTGGATCCGCGCCTGGTTAGGGGGTTTAAACCCCCCCTTGGGCGGCCCAAAAAAAACAAACAAAAAAAAAAGGGGAAAAAAAGAAAAAAAAAAGAAAAAAAGAAAGATAAAAGAACGCACGCTGGAGAGAAACCCTTTCAAGTGCAAATATTGTGAGAAGATATTCAACTCATCTGGTAACTTAACCAAACACATGATAACTCTGGATATAACTGTGTATTTAACTGTTACTTGATTTAAAAAGACGTTATCATGCACTGCTTTTTATGGTCTCCATTGTGTTAATAGATGCCAGAAAAACATCACTTACGGGGTTCAAATAAACACCCAAAAAAAAATCGGCTCGCCGCTTCGCGGCTCGTGGACGATGCACCGCATCGTCATTATTTTGGTCACCCCCCCCCTTAGCAAAAAGCTAGATCCGCCCCTGAGTCATCCCCCCAGGTGTACGAACCTGTCTACGCCACTGCTGGGGGTCATCTAGTTATAGAGTTATATTGTAACGTTTCTACAGATGAATGTGTATCCAGTTGGACCTGTTTTATTAATATTGATTAGGACTAATCGTTAAAATGGTGAAGTCATACAGTCATGACAAGGCTGCTCTGTATCTGTATCGAAACCTGCCCCCACCCACCTCTCTCTGGCTATCTCTCCCGG
The DNA here is from genome assembly GCA_035222895.1 of Strongylocentrotus droebachiensis. Taxonomy (NCBI): domain Eukaryota; kingdom Metazoa; phylum Echinodermata; class Echinoidea; order Camarodonta; family Strongylocentrotidae; genus Strongylocentrotus; species Strongylocentrotus droebachiensis. Next base: position 4,074 of record JAVYIG010004452.1, read on the forward strand.
CTCTCTATCACTTCCCACTCTTATTCTCTCTTCTTCTACATCATCCCCCACCCCCCTCCACCTTCCCATTCCTCTCCCTCTCTCTTTCCTCCATTCCCCCACTCTCTATCTCTCCCCTCTCTCTCCCCATCTTTCCTCCCCTCTTTCTCTTTCCCCCTCCCCCCCTCCCTTACACGCCCCCTTTCTATCTCACTCTCTCCATGGAGTAGGTCCATGCTCTTCCTCCCCCTCCCCCCCCCCCCCTCCCCCTCTCTCTCTCTCTCTCTCTCTCTCTCTCTCTCTCTCTCTCTCTCTCTCTTTCTCTCTCTTTCTTTCTTCGGTCTCTTCGTCTCACTGACCCCATTTCTCTAACCATGGAGTATAAGAGTTCAGTGGCCCCCACATTTACAAGTCATGGTTGTCATGATTGCAGACATTATAATTATGTTACGATTGAGAGGGCGCCCTACAGCTATGTCTCGACTCAGAATAAAGTAATTTACGCTCGACACGACAAGAGTTATTCTGGGAGAGTAAATGATATTATGATAATACTTATAAAGTTTTCTGGGAAATAACATTCCAGAATTAGACGATTTTGTTAATAATTACAACAAAGCATTGATGTCTGAAACAGGAATAATCAACTTTTCTAATAACAAAACAATTTTGAAAAGGATGGGAAACTAGGTCTTTCTTTAAATACTGACAAAAAGTCTAACATTTTGCAAGGAAATTTGTAATGTTCGTATTTATTTTTCAAAGAAGGTATAATATTCGGATGTGTTTTGATTGACCTAATCCAACATTTCTTAATCCAACCAAGCTTCGCATCCCAGCTTTGACACTCATGACAAGGTCACCCTCCTGTCTATGGAGATTACGGTTATAGTAATACTGACGTCATCATGACGAACTTTTGAGGTGTGACAGAAATGAGATCATTATGAATATGGGCCACTGAGGCATTGGGACCAACCAAAAAAGGGTCATATTATGAAGAAAAATCTTAGCCGGGGGTTTATACAAATGTGTACATATACAAACCGCACATTTAATAAGTACATATTTCAGTTTAAACTGAATCTGTTCATGTGAAGAAAACTGGTTGCATACTTGCATCCATCAACGAATTATTTCACCTAGCATTAAAAAGTGGTTACACCTTTCTCTTACATTTGATTTTATTGAGAAACGTATAATCTTAGTTGGAACTCGTATTATTATACAGGCTTAAAGTACTTTATATTCAACGATGTATACGGCAACGGTTCTGTTTTCAACCGAAGTCAAACAAAACATTTCGGCTATTTTCACTTTGCGATTTCACGTAATTAAACAAAAAAAGAACGAATCAACAAATTCTTTTTTAGACTCACCTGGGGGGAAGTTTTGCTGCATATCTCTCGGAATGACTACAGCGTCACCAAACGCTTTCCAATAAACGCGAAGAAAAAGATGTCTTGCATTCGTTGTTACACAGTTTGATCAATGTGATGCAGTAAATGGACACTCTTTTTAATGAAGTCGGGCTATTTACTTGAGCCAAGTTTAGAATCGCTGAAACAAACTTTTCTTGCATTGTTCGCTGCATGGACGTTTTGTTGTTTAATAATACCTGTTTCCCAAAATAGAAAAAAAAAATAGGGCAGAAAAGTGCAAAAGGAGGTATTACGTATATCCCGTTGGCATGGAGCCACAATACGTGGGGTGGTAATACCAGCTAAAAGGAGTAGATTAGCATAAAAGAACAGGCGCAGGATTATTGTGGTGTCCTTGCTGCGGTAAAGATTTTGGAATATATTATGACAGGAAGGAAACGCTTTAATTAGGACAAAATTTCCTCCCTTTTCACTGCAAAACACCTCTCTCTCTCTCTCTCTCTCTCTCTCTCTCTCTCCCTCTCTCTCTCTCTCCATCCCTCTCTCTCTTTCCCTCTCTCTGTCTCTTTGTCTCTCTATGTCTCTCTCTTTTACTCTCTCACTCTTACTCTCTCATAAATACAAGACGAATAATATGATACATTTTTACAAAATTTTAGTATTTGGTATAATGGAAATGAAATAAATCACACATAGAAAGTAATACAGCGACGTTTATATGAAAGTTATGATACTGATAGAGAGAGAGAGAGAGAGAGAGGTGGAGTGGGGAGGGACATAAACCGGAGATAGCAAAATAATCTTTTGCAAGAAAAAAATTATTCTAACATGGTCAACATGTTTCTGGGTTTTATATTTCACAAGATAACATGGATAATACAATTTATTCAAAATTATACGATTTTACAAAAAATCATTAATATAGATATAATGTGTCGGGTATATTGATTACATACTCCGGAAAAGCGTAGCTGCTGCACACACAATTGTATTGCTTCTAAGTTTTAAACAAATATAATGCTGATATAAAGTTACTTAGGCCTATGTAGCTTTTTGTTGATTATGATATAGCATATCCATTTCAAAATAAATACAATTATTTATTTCAGAGTCATTACAATTAGCCCGACAGCTGGTCTGAACCATCCTACGGGTTTACGTGTTGATCGGTAGCAATGGCGTAGGGTGCCTCCATCCCTTGATTGGGCACTGGCGTGATGGTGGTGGGGGTCGCACCTCGAATATATTGTGTGGATGAAATGCAATATAACAAGGCCACCTAGTGAGGGAATGGCGGGGAGAGTATCGTATCTTTTTTTATTTTATTTATTTATTTATCACTTGTGGAATATGGAACACCCTTATCAGCTTTAGGCTGCTTTTCGTATAGGGGTCAGGTGTCGTATCACCTTTCTTGAAAACATCGTCATTCCTTTTTCACTCTCTCTCTCTCTCTCTCTCTTTCTTCCTTTCTCTCTCTCTCTCTCTCTCTCTCTCTCCTCTCTCTCCCTCTCTATCTCTCTCCCCCTTTCTCTCTCTCTTTCTCTTTCTCCCTCTCTCTCTCTCTCTTTCTCGTTCTCTCCCTCTCTCTCTTTCTCTCTATCTCTCTCTCTTTTGACATTCGATTGGGGCACATGCCCCCCATGTCCCTTGTAGCTACGCCACTCATCCGCAATATGTGGACTGAAGGAAGTTAAGGAGTTCCGAACATTGCACCAAAAAAATGTACACGAATTACTGCCATGGACGTCTTCCTGTACGTTACTTAAACGCATATCGAGCTTTAAAGACAAGAGAACCCCTTTCATGATGCGACAAGAAAAAAAGGTGTTGAATCTTGGAAGAAAAAAGATGTTCTGGGCGTCAATGCACAGTCAGATAAGAGAACAGTACGTTCGAAGCAATAGCTACCTCATACAAAGATTGTCATTCACTGATTGGTCAAAACTATACCACATGGCAAGGAGCACCTCGATCTATCATTGCGTCAGAGGGTTTGGCGTTCTATCAAACCTAACTACTATCTTCACATTAATATTACCGGTACACAATGAAACGTCATTTCGATTGCGTTATCATATTTATACGCTCCACGAGCCCAAGAAGGCAGCTCTTATCAACGGCAGTAATTCAACGCAATGCTGACACTATTCATTTTGCATGTCATTCTCACATTGCGCGTTAAAAACGGAGCCAGAGCCTGACGCAAGCCTACGTCACCAAATGACGCAAGTGTCGCGATTGACGCAACGAGCATTAATCAATCGTCAATAAGGAGGAGAAGGAGTCTTTGAATACGAAGTCGTTTGGCTAGTGAGATATGTTTGCGTTGGTGAGTTCTCCTCTTCTTCTTCTTCTTCTTCTTGGACATCTTCACCTTGAGGTACATACGCCATCAACGCCAGAATCAAGAAAATGAGAGACAAGCACCGGCAGATGACCGTCACGATGAAGATGATTTTGCTGAATTCTGCGTTGTCGTAGAGCCAGCAGCTTCGGGACCCGTCGCAGTTGCTCTCCCATACTAAACAGACTCTGTCGATGAGGGCTCCCAAAATAATCGGCCCTGGGACGGTGCCTGGACAAAAACATTATAGTTTCGTTAAAAACTATATAGGTCCAATTATGAAATGTAACACATGTACGAACCCACTCCTTAGTGTGAGCCAAAGCATGATCATTAGTATAATATCACTAGTGTTGCGTCAAGAAACGAGGGGAAGGGGAGGTTTAGAATTATTTTTCTTCTTATAGGCGTCCAAACGGAGTGGTGGGGGTGCGATACTAGCCTTATCAAAAATCAAAATTGATAAACAAATACCTACGTACCAAACATTACATTGATAAGTTCCTGTGTTTGCTTCATTACATAAAGAGGAGGCTTTAGAGCAAGCGACAATAATAAATCTAAAGACTGCCCCATTCATAACTAATAAGCCGTCATCAGTAATTACAGAAAGAGAGATACATGTAACGCTCCATCTACGATCTTACCTAATAGTCGATATATAAAAGATTGTATTCCGAGACCATACGCTCGCTGTGAATGAGAAACAGATCTGCCAAAGAATACAAGAGAATTATAAAAAAATATACAATTGATTTGCTGCCAGATTACGAGCCGCACATTGTACATTACTAATTTATATAGCAATTGATTGTTGTCTCGTTTTTATTACAATAATATTGAGATGGGTTAAAGAGCGGACCAAAAAAAGGGGTTATGTCCTACATTGTACAGCAGTGACACTTTTTTAACCGACTTGAACCCCATAAAACTACCACCCTTCAATTTGTTACACTAGAAATCAGGGCAATTTTGTAAACTAAAATAGCCCATGATCTCACTCCCTACCACCAACACTATACCTTTCAATTTATGACATTGGAATTTAGGGAGATGTGTTCAACTACCCATGACCCCCCCAAAAAAAAAAAAAAAAAAAAAAAAAATAATAATAATAATAAATAAAGAAATACAAATAAAAAAATTAAAAAAAAATAAAAAAAAAAATAAAAAAATAAAAAAATACACACACACACAAAAAATCCAAAAAAAAATCAAATAATAATTAATTAAATAAATAAAAAAAATTAACAATAATATTGATAATGATAAATAGATAAATAAAGAAAATAAATAAATAGAAAAACTAAAACAAATAAATAGATGATCACCTACACCTCTCGCTTACCTCATGGTGGCGAGAATGGATGGTACGAGGGCTAGAAAGGTGAAGCCTAGCATAAAGAAAAGACCGGCCATAAACAGGGGCTCCCTGTGGCAATGTTGGTCCTCACACATGCCCAAGACAGCCGACCCAGAGGCCGAGTCGGAGCCGTTGATATCACGGATACAGCTACAGTCATGGTAAACCTGTGAGAGAGATGACGGTTTTTCAAACAGTGACGTCATAGGTGACCCCCGGGACCGCCCCTACCCCCCACTCAGTGTTATTTAGGGTACGCGTTTGCATGTTCCCTCCCTTTGAAAGCAACCCCTATCTTCGGTGTGTAAAGTCAATACGTGCCGGATTTTTTATGTATTACGAGCCGGACTTTGTTGCGTGAAAACTGAAAAGTACTCTTTAACCGGAGATTTTGGGACACGAATGGGGTCCCTCCGACCCCGGTAGGGGGGGGGGGGGGAGGGGCGCCCCCGGAAATGTTTCATCAACTAACATGGATCCGATCAAATTTTAAAATGAAGTTTAAGGCTGGATGAAAGTCTCCCCTGACTGTTAGACAATGTCATACAACAACAACAGCAAAAACAAAACAAAAAAAGAACAAACAAACACACAAACCACTGAGACTTACTCTGTCACTCTGCAAGCCACCGGGATCTTCATCAAGTCTGCAGCCCGCGTAACAGGCGGAGAAGTAGACCACATCATTGCTACCACATACCGGGTTGTAAGTGGCAGCACAGTGGCAATTACTGTTGCATTCAGCAGTGAAGTTAGTATTGCTCTTTTCATCTAGAGGTATGGATCTAGGATGAGAAATGAAAATTTTCGTGACCATGGTGTAGATATGAATATTTAATTTATACACACGCTTTTTTTTTAAAGAGCAAAGTTGACTTAATCGATATCATAGTAAAAGTTTGTTTCCTTCAAATGATAAGGCTTTGAACTCAGCCACCTTAAAAAATGTATGTTTTTAAAAAGTTTTAATTAATATCGAGATTTTATAGAACAAAAGAAAATAATTATTGGAAGATTCCTAGAGAAGAAATACATTTTACTGTTAATTGATGTATTACCAAAGTGTCATTTGAACCGACAAATTATTTGGTTTTCTAGTTTTACTATACATCGACAATTTCCGATTTCATTTTTTCTGGGACGCACTGCATGTAAGAATAAGCAGGTTATAGGCTAGGAATATTGTGTCATTTTTTAGGTAAACGTCAAACAAATTGCAATAGAATTTTTTTCACCGGAATGCATTTCAGTAAGGTCCCCAAAATGACATACTAAAAGTCCAAAAAAATCCAAGTAGTGGAAGTGTGCCTAATTTGCATAAATCCAAAATGGCCGCTTTTTCGAAGATTTTCACCGATATCGAGTTGCATTTCTTATCATAGGTAATTGTTTTGGCACTTTAAAGCACACATTTCACATTTATATGAATGTAATATGGTGTATATATCATATACAGAAGTACATCTTGTTTAATTGTGCATCGCAGCATTCATAAATCCAAAATGGCCGCCAATATACTAAGATTTAAAATAGGTTTTGTCATATGTTTCAACTTGTAGAGCTGTTGTGGCACTAATAGAGTTGGAAAAGTAATCTGCTGTACATTTGTAATCAACTAAAATACCCATATGCTACATGTACATCACACACCTCAAACAAACCCCTTCGCACACTCACACCCACACCCACACCCACACCCACACAGTCTAACATGTAATTTATGTTCAGTTTATCCCCTTTGCAGATTATATTATTTCATTATGCATGCACTAGACTATAACTAGACTGTATTAAATAAAAACAAAAATAAAATATTCAGAAAACTAGCCCTTATGAGTATCCGACAAACACAAGAGCTGTTGGTAGGGCTACATGTACATGTATGTATAGGGGAGAGGCTTTACCTAGCCGCATGGTCGTTGGATTGGTTAGAAGTTGTTCACAGTGCAACAGTTTACTTTAGAGAGGTGAGAAACTTTCTCGATAGCTACAAAGGCAAGCCTACACACGTGCCTACAGCAATATGACGGGGGCTGTAGTTGCTGTAGCAGGGATTGACATGGACATAAACCATTTCAGAGGAACACATTATGAGTCTGATAAACGGTAAATTTAGCTATTTTATTAGATTTAGGCCAGCTATAGCCGTAGAAGATGTAAGGACTAAGGATTGCTCCAATGCTAGCGCTGGCCGGCCGGCTAGCGATGGCGCTAGCTTCATGGCCTTATTAGTCTTAGCGGCGGCATTGGATAGCCCTGTTGGGCCCTTCAAATGTGTTTGACAGAAAAGTATGGTGGATTTGAGATCTAGATCAGAGGGTCTTGACTAGGCTGCCTTACTAATATTTCAGTGTCAGTTGGTCAAGCCCCAAAACAATTATGTGAGCATCGTTCCTCTCCCATACACTCTCCCATACGTTTTGTGTATAATTTTAAGAATATTATTATTCTAGTCAAATGTCAGAAAGAATTTAGTGTCACTGAATTGCTCTTGTGATTTTTTTTAGTTTCTGCATAAATGACCAATATATTGTGTTACTATCTGTTTCAATTGTATGCAGGTCCCAACTGTAGAATAGACATGTTACATCTATATAGAATAGAAACCCTCATTTCAACTTGGGACATCCTTCAAATAGAAATGCAGGATAGGAGTCACCCTTCAACTGTAGAAGTCAAGCTTCCACCAGAGCAGTATTAGATACCGTTCAACTAGATAGAATGGACATTATTACTCCAAATGAATAAAGGACAATATACACCATCTAACTGTAGAATAGATACCTGCCAAGTTTAGAATAGGCACCCTCCTCCAGAGCCCCGTTCAACAATGGAGTATAGACTTTTTCCAAGTGTACAGTATTCACAGCTGAAGTTTTATTGATCTTAACTGTATATTAGATGTCATATCATTTGCCTTATATTAAGCATTTACACCATGGAGTGCTGTTGTTTTTGCAATAAATCATTGAGTGATGGAGGGCCTACAGTTGAGCTAGGAGCTAAAGGCAATGATGGAGTGAATCGTGCAAGCGAACAACGTGAAAGCAATATAAATGTACATCCTGGACAAGTTGTACATGTGAAATGCCGTCGAAACTACTGTGAACCAAATAGAATCGCAAAGGAGGTAGCATAAAAACATGTTAAAGTTGAAGAAGAACGTATAGGACTTCGTTCACTCCAACCACCCTTCGATTTCAGAAAGCACTGTATATTCTGTGGACAACCTGCTAAGTATGATGGGAAAAGGCGAGGATTTGACGTTTTCCCTGTCAGAACCAAAGAATTCCAGGACTCTGTTACACAGATATGCATACAAAGAAATGATACTTGGTCCCAAATTGTGTCTGGAAGACTTGCATCTATCAATGATCTTCCCGCAGCTGATGCTATATACCATAAACAATGCATGGTGAACTTTAAAACTGACAAACAAATACCAAAGGTATACTCTGTGAGCACAAGCACTTCCAAAAAGGCTAAAACTGGCCGACCTAAAGAGGAGGTGAAATTGACTGCATTCTTAAAAGTAGTTGAGTTCCTGGAGGAAAATGATGAGGAACAAACAACAGTAGTTGATCTCGTTACTAAGATGCAACACTATTTACTGGATACAGATCACGAGGCCTACAGTGTGGTATACATGAAAAACAAAATACAGGGGCACTTTGGTGAGAGAATCGTTATAACTGAACTGAACGGAAAGCATGATGTAGTTACATTTTGTAGCACAGTTAGTGCTATTCTGTATGAATTCCACAAGCAGCCAAAGGACAACACACCAGAGCAGGAGAAAATGAGGATCATAAAGACTGCTGCCTCGCTCATAAAGAATGACGTCAAGTTAAAGAAAATTGCAAGTGACGTTTACCCAACTCCTGCTGAAATGTCGTCTACCACTGCTGCACTTGCATTTCTCCCTGATTCCCTGCAATTGCTATTAAGGAACATGTTTGTTGGCAAAAAGGTAGATGTGAAACTGGCGTCTATTGGGCAAGCCATAATGCACGCAATACGGCCAAGGGTTCTCCTTGCTCCTCTCCAGCTTGGACTTGGAATACAAATGCATCATCAATTCTCGTCTCGCTTTCTGATCGACACACTGCATGCGCAATGCTTCTCCTGCTCTTATCAAGAGGTTAAGAAATATGAAAGAAGTGCAGCAGTTTCTCAAGGAACTGAACTACCAGGCTATGAACCAGGAGAGTGCATTCAGTATATTGCAGACAATGTCGACCATAATATCGACACTCTTGATGGATCAGGTACTTTCCATGGAATGGGCATCATAGCTACCAAAACCCCAGGGACAAAGTGCTGTAAGCCTGTACCTAGAGAAACGGTAACCGCTGAGGACATCGCTGCTGTTGGACGCATCAACATTGAATATTTCAAAGCATCTACAACTGTACAACCTCTGGTCTACCAGCCGATTGTGAATTGGGGAACAGAAGATCCAACATCAAACCTTGATGTGTTGTGGAAGACATCTTTACTCCTGCGGTCCCCAAGGCCTTCTTGGTCCGGAACGATGCAGATGGTAAACAAGGGCAACTACCCTGGACAGTCATCTGTTATGTTTCTCCCCATGATTGACATGAATCCTAGTGATCCATCTTGTGTCTACTCCACTCTGCGTTTTGTCTGTGCCCATGCTAAACAGTATAATACTACACCTGTTCTGACTTTTGATCAGCCGCTTTGGTGGAAGGCACTCACAATAATCAGGAGCCAGCCAAGTGACAGTGACTTGAAGCAGATCGTTCTGAGACTTGGAGGATTGCACACTGAAATGAGCTTCCTGGGAAGTATAGGGCATTTGATGACGGGCTCAGGACTCCAGGAACTTCTTGAAGTAGTGTATGCCAGCAACTCGGTGAGCCATATGCTGCGAGGAAAAGCAATTTCTAGAGCTGTGCGGGGCCATTTCCTCGTTGATGCTGCGCTAAATACCATGCTGATAGCAGACTTGTATAACGTACAACTGCCAACTAACGAGGAGAAACCTCCGGAAGTTCCTAGTGAGCAGGATCAACACCCAGGTGTTCCATGTGGAGTAGCTAACTTCGGGGAGCAGCCCACTGGAGTTCCCTCTGGAACAACTACCAACGACCAGCAACTTCCTGATCTTCATTGTGATGTAGCAATTGAAGAAGAGCAGATTCCTGAAACCAATTGTGATGCAGCACATGTAGAACAGCAACCTCCAGAAGAGGTGCATGGATTAGCACGTGGGGGAGACCATTCTTCTGAAGTTCAGTTTCCTTGTGGCACAGACGTAAATGAACCTGCAACAGATACCATGAAGGAACAAGATATCAAAGAAACAGATTTGGGAGAAGCACAAAAACTGTATGATAGACTCTTGTCTGCCACAGCATTGGTGGGTGACATTTGTTCCTCTGAAGTCATTGACCAAATTCTTAGGCAAATAAAGGCCAAGAAGGAGACCTTGACCACGCGAACAGCAGTTCTCTGGTTGCAGTATATGGACATGATAGACATTTTGCGCAAGTTTATCAAAGCTGAGAGAACAGGAAACTGGGAGCTTCATCTGCAGGCTATCCATGACATGCTACCATATTTTGCCGCTTCTGGACACATCCTGTATGCTAAATCTGCCTATGTCTACTTGCAAATGATGCGTGAACTACCACACACACACCCTGAAGTCTACATGAGATTCCGAGAAGGGTATCACGTAGTAAGGAGAAGTGATCGCTACTGGGCAGGACTGTCTACCGATCTCATCATAGAACAGGTGTTAATGAGAAGTTTAAAGACAAGTGGTGGTCTTACAAGGGGCAGTGGTATGTCCGAAATCCAACGTACAGTTTGGCTTCTGTCAATGCCAATACGTGCAGAAGTAAACGCCGCAATGCAAGATCTTACTAATGCTTACCTCTTCACAAGTGAGCAACACAAAGATGTATCAAGTGCCAGACAGAGTAGGGATGTTAGCGACACGCTGGAAATACTGAACTACCTCAGCCAACGTAATCCATTCAGTCCAGACACTACTCTGCACAGTATAGCGAATGGAATGACTGCAGATGAAACTGTAAATGTAGACCAATCCAAAGACGTCGGTAACAAGATACTGAACTCCATGGCTGGAAAGAAAGTGGATGAACATTCATTCAAAAGAAGTGATCAAGCAGTGACATTAGGTGCAAGGACTGCTGTAAAGATCGGCGATGAATCTGTTCATGTAGACCCACAGCTCCTTTTCCAGAGACTGGTCATTGTCAGTAGGGAACGTAAAGGTACTTTAGCATCAGTTTTCAGCTACGAGTTATGCAGTCACCCCCCTGCTCTGTTTGAATCATCATGTCTCCCCCTACAGGCCGACAAACCAGTCCTAGCAGATGCACTTTGGAAGGTGTTTGAACATGAGCTGACACGAGAGCAGACACTACCCAGTGGTGATGTTCATTATGTTTTGGATGGTGGTGCACTACTTCACCGTTTTCCTTGGCCACGTGAGAGCACTTTCAACAACATATGCCAGCTATATGTCAATTATGTCAGCAGCAAATATGGAAGGCCAACGGTTGTTTTTGATGGCTATCAAGGCGGTCCGTCAACCAAGGACGCAACACATCTTAGACGATCAGGAGGTTGTCAAGGCCTGACTGTCAACTTTGCAGAGGACATGGTAATCAAATCCAAGAAAGACGAATTTCTTGCAAATGAAGTTAACAAGCAACGCTTCATAAACCTACTCAGTTCCAAGCTCGAAATGCATGGTTGCACTGTATCTCATGCAAGAGGAGATGCAGATCTCTTAATTGTTACTACAGCGGTAGAAGCAGCTCAGTTTAAAGACACAGTTCTTGTCGGGGATGATACAGACCTTCTCATCTTGCTGATCTACGCTGATCTGAATGCAAAGGACGTCTTTTTTGCACCTGAGCCCAAGGCAAACTCCAAGAAGAATCGAACATGGAATATCAAAAAGCTGAAGGAAACTCTAGGAAGTAGTGTGTGTGGCAACATTCTTTTTGTCCATGCGCTTCTGGGCTGCGACACAACGTCTCGCATATTTGGACTAGGGAAAGGCGTAGCACTGAAGAAAATCATGAAGAATGACGACTTCTGTGAGCTTGCCAAGGCATTTAGTCAGCCAGCATCAGACCTGAAGGAGACCATTATTACAGCTGGAGAGAAGGCACTTGTATGCCTGTATGGTGGTGACTCAACAGAAGATCTAGATTCTTTGAGGTACAGAAGATATTGCGTAAAGGTATCGTCAATGTCGTCTGCCTTAGAAGCAAAGACTTTGCCCCCAACTTCAGCAGCAGCAAAGTTCCATAGTCTGCGTGTGTACTATCAGATACTAGAATGGAAAGGAATGGCAGACAAACTGACACCGGTAGACTGGGGTTGGCAGGTCACGGATGGGAAGTATCTTCCAATACAAACTGATAAACCACCAGCACCCGCATCACTCCTTAAAGTCATCAGATGTGGATGCAAGAAAGACTGTGCAACCAAGAAATGCACGTGCCGGAAGTATGGCCTCCAATGTTCAACAGCCTGCACTGATTGTCGTGGCACTAGTTGCACCAACTCACCACCACCAGACCTAGAACTTGATGATACTACTGACCAGCGTGCCACATAAATGTATGTTTGTTGGAGACTTCCAATAAGAACTGAACTCGGATTTGTGAACCAATGTAGACATATGTTATAGCTACTCTGGAATGCATTGTAAGGTGAGAAACAAAACTAAATTGAATATGTATGTGTTTATGCAAACTAAAGAACCTAATTATGATATGTTTGAAATTTAAAAATATTTTTACAACATGAACAAGTGTTGTCGAAATTATTCTGATATTACATAGGACAAGAATTATAATTATAATCAATTCTCTAAAAAAATATAAAAAATGCCTGATTTGGCAGCCATTTTGAATTTATGCAAATTTGGACACTCAATTAGGCACCTGAAACTTTGCGCGAACATAAGCATTCTTGAAAATATCTTTTTAGACATTCAAAGTACACTAAAAGTATTTTTAAAGGTATGTAATGTGAAAATTTTGACCAAATCTAGGTGAAAACAGTAGAATTGGCGCCATTTTGGATTTATGCAAATTAGACACACTTCCACTACATGGATTTTTTTGGACTTTTAGTATGTCATTTTGGGGACCTTACTGAAATGCATTCCGGTGAAAAAAATTCTATTGCAATTTGTTTGACCTCAAAACACAATATTCCTAGCCTATTACTTGCAGAGTCAATCTTAGGACATTTCGAGAGACTCACGAATTGTTATATTGCACTGTAGCGCCCGCCATCGGTGGATCGGGACAACTGATGAGATACGAAGACATACAGACAAGAGAAATGAGCAAGGAAACAATGCAGAATTTGACCATTCCCGAGAAGGACAGCTTGAAACGTTTGACAAGAAACGCTCCAATCAAACAACCAACACAGCTGGACGGAATCACGATAAGTCCTGTGTGGAAAGAAAAAAAGGAAGAAAGAAAGAAGAAGTTACTTTAACGAAAGTTGACAACTTCGAAATTCCTAAATAACATAGACTTACATTAATAGCTTAAAAGGGAAGACATTTTCCTCTTTTGTTTTAATTCAGATCTTTCATTGGGTGCTTAAATGGGAGTAATGTCAAAATCACCTTAAAAATATTTATGTATGATTTAAAGAGAAATTATAACTTGTTTTTATGTGGTGCTCTAATGTTTCAAATTGTGTTATGGACGAGATATTGGTCATATTAGCCCCCAAATGTCAGATTGTACAATACAAGAGGGGAAAGTAGCCAACAATATGGATAGCATCCATGGGAAAGAAGAGGAAATTACGACAAAAAGAAAAAGAAAAGAAAGCAGAGTGATAAACTTGAACGAAGAGGAGTAAAAAGGAAAAAATCATAGGATTACAAGAGGGAAAATAGAGAAAGTGGAGAAATTGGAAACTGGGAAAGGAAGAGTGTGGAGAGTTGAAGAGAAAAGCAAAATGGAAACGGGCAAATAGAGACAGGAATGACAAATATGTCTACATGATTAAAGTTATTCTACACGGTCCAAAAGTTTTAGGAAAAAAGGGAATAATTCGTTTCATCGTTGTTATCATGGCAACCGGTATCGTATTATGACCATGTTGAGTTTGGGGAAAAGCGCCCGATAAACGACAAAATTAGGGCCATTTCAGGTAATTGAAATTGTTTTTAAAATGTATTGTTGGTCTGATGTTGGTCTCGTCGGTGTGAATGGGATTTGTTTACCGGTTTGGAAGGCTGCGTCGCTGGAAGACAGGGAGAACTGCGACTCGAAAAACTTCGGCCCAAAAGCTGCGAGACACGAGATGATGAACCACTCGGTCGCCGCCGAGCAATTGAGCAACATGAATGGCTTATTGGTTACGAGGTTCAGCGTCGCACGAGGGATGTCGCGTACCGAGTTGGCCCATCCCGCGCGGGCGACGAATTCGGACCCCTTCTGAGTTTGATGATGGTCGAGTCTGCCGTTGATATTTTTTGCATCTGGCGTAAGAAGAGGAAAGCAAGATGGAAGATTATTTAGACAAGCCTGCAATATATAAAAATATCCCTGCTTCAGAATATAAAAGTGCATGTTTATGAAGGGCATCGTAATGAAAAGAAGGTTATTGTTTATTTACTTTTATATCTTTTTCAATAACGGTTCAAGATTTGCATGTCATTCTCAAATAAACTATTTTTGGATCAAATCTGGCTATTAGCAGACTGGTCTACTTCAATTATAGATATTTAAATCATTTTATTTATAAAAAGAAATATTATGATCGAATGAACTACTTAATTCTACAATTATTTAACTACATTTCTTAATCATTTTCCCTACTACTGGCGATCCTTTACATTCTTTGACAACATTCTTAATATTTTTCCCCAGGGGAAAGAGAAAAAGACTGAATACAGACCTGGAAGATATTTGGGGAACCCGATGAGTGGAAGAGCAACGATGAGAGCCATAGCACCACTGGTGATGAAGCCAATCCACCAAGCTCCTATCCACAGTACACTGTCTGGTGATAGACCCATACTGCGGAAACAAACATAAATGTATGGACTGAAAAACTCACACACACGGTGTCGAATGTAAAACCTTGTTTATAACACCTAGCCCAAATCCACAGTGCACCGTCTTATGTTAAACCCAAACTTCGGAAACAAACAGAAAGGGATTTGCTTTTAAAAAACTAAGGTGTTAGATTAAACACTGATTCGGTATCTCATAGTTCCGGTGTCGAATGTAACACCTTGTTAACACCTAGCCAAAATCCACAGTGCACCGTTTTATGTTAAACCCAAACTTCGGAAACAAACAGAAAGGGATTTGCTTTTAAAAAACTAAGGTGTTAGATTAAACCGATTCGGTATCTACATAATTCGTGTATATTCACATCAGATAGGCCTAAGTGTTACAAGTATGGTGTTAAAGTGATTTAAAGTCCACCCATAAAATAGTGTGATTTTTGTTTACCTTTGTAACGTACGTCTAAACAAAAACATTCATGGCGCTGGTCAGTATATATGAAAATGTCATAAACTTTCATTTTGTCTTGTCGATTCTTTCTTCACATTTAGTGGAAAAATTTCCTGTTTCGTAAGCTTTTACTTGCCGTGCCACGACATAGGTCTGCATAAGCTTGCAACACGGCAGGCGAAAGCTTTCCAAAACATAGTCTTTCCACCGATTCGTGTAAACAAAAAACTAATTTTCACTTTACATCACTAATCATATGAACCATTTCAGTTCTTTTTTTTTCTTTCATCTTCTTTCAGCTCCACTGTATTAGAAAATAGACAGAAACTTGTCGGGACTTTAAGGTCGACACCCCTACCCCTCACGACACCTTTCTCTTCGAAAGCGATAATTATGGTTACCTTTCTGGGTCCACCCCAGGATCGACGTAGATGCTGAGAAAATACCCACCAAGCAGATAGCCAAGCGCTGGACCTAAGATGGATGTTGCTTGGATAATACCTATAAAATGGAACATTGTAGAGAAAGGGAGAGGGGGTTGAGAGAAAGAGAGAGAGAGAGAGAGAGAGAGAGAGAGAGAGAGAGATAGATATGACGACGATGATGATAAAGACTTTCTTTTAGGAATTCCGTCAAATAATTTCGTTAATAGAGAAAGCTAATACTTCCCTCATTAATCAAAGAACGAAACGTGAATTTGTTACCGTATATTCGAAATTGAATTAGGAAAGAAGAAGTCGAAAAGGGTAGAAGATGATTCATTCTTTGTAATAGTTTGGACGAACCTTTAGGAGGTTGCCATGCGTCTTCTAAAAAGCATGCTTCCCGATTGGAAAGCACACTTCAGTCTGAGAGTGGTTTTTAAATTCATTTATCACCGATAATTGGTTTGTGTTTTGTCTGAATCAATATCTTATAGAGACGGAATGACTAACTTTATCTTTGACCCAGCTGCGGTACATCACCCTTACCCTGACCCTTACCTAAACCCAACGACAAACTTAACCCTAACCCTTCATCTCTGTCTTTTAAAAGAGAAGCCCGGAGCAATAATTGCTGCCGCAAAAAAGAGTAATGTCGGTTCACCCCTCCCTCACAAGCTCACCAAGATAAATGGAGGACATATGAGGCGCCACGCTTTCATCTAGATAGGTCACCCCCAGTGTATAGATAGGTGCCGCCCCCAGTCCATGCAGACATTGTGCCGCTACAAATACCCAGTAATACGAGCTCAGCCCCTCATCCTCATTGGTATCTATATCGCAGGGGTTCGTTTCGTTCGACGTGATGTCGCATGTATCGGAAAATAGCGTCTGCAAATGAAGAAAACGAGAAAAAAGGGCATGTTTTGTGTGTTTTTTTTAAGAAAAAGCGGTATCAATGTCGATTTAAATTCTGAAATATGCAATTCTTCCTATTATTATTGAAATTGGTCTGTTTAATCAAAGCACATTAAATTGAGAACTTGGGCTAAATTATGGATTCAATTATGCAAGTGAAGAGGTGTTAATTATGGAGTTGTTTACATTGAATTCTGGCTCAATATTAAATGCAGTGAATCAATTTGCCTTGAAGTCAACGTCCCTGAATAATGCGCACCATCCGCTGGGAAATATTTGAGTTAAATAATAATTAATTTTGCACAATCCGATTATCATGTTACTATTTGTTGTTATAATATTACTGACACCTCTGAATTTGGGACTTACTCCAACATCTGATGATATAGTGCATTGTAGGATTTACATGATGTCACTGCGTGCTGTTAGAACGATTGAGGGGTCATTTTTGAAAATTGATTGATATATTATTCTCTTACATGCAATTTTCTTAAACTATTTGTATTAACTTCAAGTAAGGACAAAAGGAGATATAACGCTCGAAACAAGCCAATACTTGTATTTACCGATGGTACGTAAGGACCCGACGTAAACTGTGGTAGGGCAAAGAGGAAGGAACCAGCGGCGAAAATGAGTGCACCGTTGCCGAGCCACAAGGGCTTGTTGCCGTTCTCCCCAAAATATGTGACCCCCAAGACCACGATGAGGAGGGCGAGGTCGTAACAGGAAGCCAGGAAGCCGGTTTGCACGCTGGGAAGGCTGAATCGCTGCTCCAGTGTGGTGGTAACGGTGAAGACAATCCCACTGGTCACGTAACTTTGGGTGAGAGCGAAACCGCAGAGCCACACCAGAAATCCCTTGGGGTTGTTCCATCTCTGATGATATCATTTGAGGAATGGAGAGTGTATTACATACAGAAAAAAGGGATAGTTGGATAGATAATAATAATAAACCATTCTTATAACGCATATCACAAAAATAAATTCAAGTCCCTATGCGCTCAGAAAAAAAAGAAAAGAAGGGATAATAGCAGACATAAGGGAAGAGAAAAGAAATAATAACTGCTTTGTCTTAACATTGTAATTTAACAAACAAAAAAATAGACAGGGAGAGAGAGAGAGAGAGAGAGAGAATTCAATATAGTTATGCTTGTATATTAAAGACAACTTTATCATTATCAATATTATCGACTTTTAAATTAAAAGTTTCCGCGCAACCATCACCTCATATTCCTTTTGATAGCTTTTTCCAGTTAATTTTCCACTGACAATAACGAGGTTATGCCTCAGTCACACCTTTGCGTATGATGCTGCGTATTGCTGCGCTGTACGGGGTATATCAATACGCAGCCGTTCCCAGCGATACGTGGCAAATTTGAAGGTAGCAGTCACACTATTGCGTATCTAGCTCGTAGGTAGCTCGTATGCCTCTCGTACTAAGACTGCCTACGGTTGCCTATGACCACGCTATAGCTCGCTGTTGCTCATAGCAGTACGATTCGATACGCAGTTTGCTCGCCACGTTGCGTATGTAACTGGTTCTTTGCTCGTTTGCAGCTCGCTAGTCGCTCGCACCAGTACGTCTCGTTGCGTCTCACTGCGTGTTTGCTCGCTTTAGCTCGTCTGTTGTTCGTACTGCTGCGTGCCAGCTCGCTTGGGCTGCGACGGCGTATAAATAAAAGTCATTTTGCGGGCTTCTGACGAGTCTACATCTACAAGAAAAATCAATCAAATGAAAAAAAAATGGCCCGGGAGCAGAGCTCTGCCTTGCAAAAGCTTAAGCTTTTGGTTCAGCTGGAAGAAGCAGAGACGAATAATGTTTATTTATTAACGTTATGTAGCTCAGCGACGGTGGTTGGTGCTATGTTGGTGCTAGGCAACTAATCGCAGTAAGAGAGAGCGAAAGCGAACGGCGTACGAGCTAGACTCGCAGCGTAGCGAGCGACAATTGCGATAGTTCTTGCTGCTGCGAGTGGTAGGCGAGCAACAGCGCAACAATACACGCAATCATGCGAACGACAACGAGCTCTTGCGAGGTAAATCGTGCAGGGAACGCAGCTATAGGCAGTGAAACGCGCTCCAAAGAAAAGAGGTGCGTATGGTTGCGTATACTTGCGCTAAGCCACTCGCTGTTGCTCGCATTCACTGGTTGCCACTCGTATCCGCTCGTAGGTGATAAGACCTTGCGTTTGCTTGCGATAGTTTAGAAAATTTTAAAACTAGCGAGCGGCAAACGCAGGCCTTTGCGCTAGTCTGCGTAATGAGTACGCAGTGAGCACGTTTCATTGCGCTTTATTGGGTATGACTGCCTATGTCTGCGTTCGGGCATTACGCAGCAATACGCAAGCCCAATACGCAAAGGTGTGACTGAGGCATTACACTACCACTACCAGCCCTTGCCTTTCATTCTCACCATCGCAAACACACTTTCTTTTGACGGTTGTATTTTTGGGGGTCGCGCGATCTGTGTGGGATGGAGGCAGACATAGAAGATTGAAGAAAAACAAGTGTATAAAAACGGACAGAATCTTTTTGAGTTTTGACATGATACTAAGACTAACCTGCAGGCAGGACGGACGGAAAGAGCAGCAACCATACCGCTGCTGCCCTTCACAACGAACGACGTCGTGTAAACTCTTCTCTTGCGACGAAATCGACAGCGACGATGACGGCGATATCGATGTCCTGAACGGCGCCACGGAATCATCGCTGGCCGACTGGTATTCTTGATGTTCGCCCGACGACAGAAGAGGAGATGTATCCGTAGTCGTCATCGTCGACGTCGTTGACGGGATTGATGTCGTATTTGACGTCGAGGGGGAAGATCATGGATTTCGTATCTATCCAAATTTGCATGATGAATAAGTATTATGTTAGTGAGGAAAAAAAGTATCACTCTTTAGACTATGTGGCAAATTAGCCCTTTACTAGATATACATGTTATCAAAGCAATAAACGTCTATATCCTATACAACTTCTAAAATTAAAATGAAACTATATCGTAGAAAAGAGTTCTATGATACATCCAAATTTATTTACCCGTTTGACAGTTTCGGTGTCCAAGTAAGAATCGAAAGAGAAGACAATACTTTCTATTTTCCGCATGACATGAAAAGTATTCCTTCATTCGCTTTTCCAAAGAACTATATAATTATGGCAATAACAGAAACAAAGTTCTTATGACTATTGGCTGACAAATGCCTATTTTTCGGAAAGTACATGTTAATGTGTTGACTGTAATTTCATTTTACCATTTCTTATATTCATATTTGGCGTGATCAAGCATTACATTCCCTCTAAACAGCTACGTTCTCAAAACTCTGGCTTACTTGTTATTCCTAGGGTTAACACAAAGTGGGGGAGCGAACCTTCGCTAATGCTGGGCCTTCATTATGGAATACTCTCCCTCGATGGATTAAAAATTAGTTCTGGTGAAGTGTTACAAAATATTCTTAAGAAATATCTGTTTAATTTAGCCTATAATTGATTACTATTACCTTTCATGTCCGTATCTTTCCTATTGTATTTTGTCTATTTATCATGTATTTCATCTTTTGCACAAGTTGCGCCCCGAGCATTTGATTGTCAAGTGGATTTGGCGCCTTACAAATCTTATGTATTATTATTATTATTTATGCTTTTTAACACCAGGAATAAGATGCCAAACAGTGTCCTGTATAAATATTTGTTAATCAATCGTTGAATAAATTAACATCAAACATACAGAAACAATGACAATTATTGTGCACCTCGTAAGTGCAGTGTATATTAAAGCCTTCCAAATCAGTATTTTTGTATCTATTTGGTGCTAGTATATGAACAACAATATGTGCCTATCATATATAGTACTCTCTTTAAAAAAATCATTCGATCACTAACCTGACTCCTCTCGAGAGTGAAAATGTAGTAAAAATTCACTCTTTTCTTGTTAGAGGGCACTCGAAAGTCAATCTATATTCAGTCCTAAACAAGACGGATCACTGTCGGGACTTCCAGGGAGTGAACAAAAAGTGTGAAAATTAACTCATTTTTTTAGAGAGAGTACTACACTCTAAATTTGTACAACGGTTGACCCATTTGTATGTACTTGTGTTCAAACGATTCAACCAATTTGTTTCTGAAAATAGTGATTGTGAACTGTTAGCAGCAGCGTGTCTACAAACGCTTACTTATCTTGACCAATTTCACAACGGACAAACCATTACATATATAACAGTATTAAAAAGAGACAAAACTGTTTGCTACCAAACTGATGAACTGATTGTGCTAATTTATCTGCATTTTAAGTGTTTGAATACTAACACCTAAACGTGTATGTGTTTGGATTTGGGGGGACAAAAACATGTTAGTAAACAAACGTTAAATGTTTTAAAGTGTACGGCTAGGCTAAGGTATCAGCTTTGACTTCTGTTACGTTTAAAACCAATTTCGATTTTTTAACATAAACTGACATCAGATGTACCATTAAGTTCTTATTTTAAGTGTAATCCAGGTTCCAGTAGGGCCGTTATTTTAATACAATCGTATAAGAAACTCTAAACATGGTCGGTAATGTATAAAACCTTAGTTATACCGAAAAGACCGACACCAGACCGACACCAGACCCAACGAAGATATTGCATAACGTCTATGTGCAAGAATCGGTCGGTTTAGAGTCGGTCTAAAGTTGGTATGACAGAATGTCCTGGACCTACTCAATACTGCAGAGTATTAATTGAGTCGAAATACAAATAAGAATACTGGTCGCTTTTACCTTTTCTATTCCTTCACACTGTGTGTATAACTCCTGTAAAATCCTGGACCAATTGGATTTCAAGTATATTAGACAACATCTTACATACATTAAGTGCTACCAGCTCGTTGCATTTTCCTCCTTTGGTCCGACACTTTGGCCTATTTCCAAGCCTGATGCAAAACATCACGTGGTGGTTAGCGATATTTCTTTAAATATGACCTTTGTTCTTTATAAATATGGTATTAGCATATAATTCAGACACATAATTGAGAAAAGGATGATAAAGTTCAGGTGATAATAATTTCCGTGTGTCGTTGTAAACAGAACCGAAAATAGACCTACATTTCAGTTTTGGTATATGCACGTGAACTTTACTGCAGTATATTACAATAGCACTACAGCTATGAGGAAATGGTTGCAAGACAGCAAAGTTTCTTGTCTATAATTAGCTACATGAAATGGTATTTAGATGCATGTATTACAGACTAAGCCTAAAATATATTATCTCTCTTCTAAAGTATGGATGCTATTTCTTTTGTGTGGTACCTCCAAATAGCTTGTACATTAGGAGAGTAAATATATGTCATTAACAAAAAATTGATATAAATCTATATTATGTAGGCCTTATGTTAAAATCAAGGTTCATTTTGCTCATTTCGTTTTTCTTTCGTTTTTTGTCTTCACTTTAAGATTACGACAAAGGTACTTTAATTTGTTTCAATTCCAAAGTTACATTGAAACAAAAGCAAAACATGCGACTGTCGCATTCACTATAAAGGTACGATAAAAAAGAGCATCTTATTTCATTTCAATTCAATTTGTTTTGGTTGATTTTTTGGTGAAACATCCTTGTACAAACGGTCGGAAGACTTGTAAACTTACCATGTGCTTTTCTGGTGTCTTAATGTCGTCCGAAGCAAGCAAGAAGTGCTACAAATCACGGCTACAAACAAACACTGTTCAGTCGAAACCCCTCACACAATCATCACTCAAATCACCTACCTAGTATATACCTATTCATGTATATCTTTCTACCACTCCCATTAGAGTATACAAATTTAATTGTGTCCATTATGCGTAACAGATGGTATACAATTTCATGTCAATTACAACATGAAAATTCTGCTGGTGGTACGCTCGTTAAATTAACTTAATTAATTAATCATAAACGTTTCAAAGTGTGCTTTTTCTGCTCCTTCTTCTTCTCCCTCTTCTTCTTCTCCTTCTTCTCCTTCTTCTAATTCTTCTTATCTTCTTATTTTGTTTCTTTTTCTTCTTCTTCTTATTGTTGTTGTTGTTATTATAACTGCTTGCATTATTATTAATTTTGTTGTTGTTATTATTACTATTATTATTATTATTATTATTGTTATTGTTCTTTGTATTATTATTATGATTATAATTTATTTATTTATTTAGTAGTAGTAGTAGTAGTAGTAGTAGTAGTAGTAGTAGTAGTAGTAGCACATGTAGTAATATTAAGAATCATTATTATTATTATTACTATCCCCAATCCACGCCCTCAGCTCAGAATGTTCACCGTATCTCCGTCGCTATTTGCATGAGTTACACAATTTAGAGTTGGTATATCCTGCATTAATTGGGACAAATGTTCAAGGATTTGTATGCAGACTGTTTGATTGGGGGCAGTCTTGGGTCCTATAAGGAAAACCTTCGAAACGGAGAGGACATTATCTTCAAAATGATAGTCTGGAAGACGACTATAACTTGGTTAAAGCTCCTATTCCATCTGCTACTTGTTGTCACTGCTGATCCTGTTATATATACTCTGTTCTATATTTAGAGTCTTTAACTAATTGAATGTTGAATGAAACAAACGTAGGTTCTCTGATAATGATGTTGACAGACGTTTAGTGGTGTTGGGACTTTGAACAGGCGGTGTGTATACATGCCTATATTCCTTCACATGATCAAGATTTACATTTTTAATTCCATCGTACGATGTTGATAATATGCGATAAAAAGCTTCAAGCATTGCCGACGTTTCGAACTTTGTTATGACTTTTTAATGGAATGTTTTAACGAGTGATACATAATATATGTACACAGTATCAGGGGTGTCACTATATATCAGGAAGAATCGGAGTGTGACCCCCACCCTCTCCCCGAATTACAACCCACATAACATGTATTTTCGGCGTATTGTCTCTAAATGCTATGACAAATTGACGTTTATTATATCCTTGTCACTAAAATCTCAAATCTGAGAACGGTTTACCTTTTTTTTTGTTGCTGCAAATTTTGTTTGGGGGGCGTGGCATACGTTGTCGGCAAAAGTTGAAATCAGAGGATCTTCACTTTTTATTTCTCTTCTTACAACTTTTCTCTGAATATCTGCAGATTTTTTTTTCACTAGACCCAAAATGTTTCCAACAACCCTTATCCAAAACGTTTAGGCAACGCCCTTGCAGAGTATGGAAGCTTGTCCTTTCGTGAGGGGGAAACAGGATATATTGTTAGTGGGGCGTTACCAATGGGGCGTTACCAATAGTGTTTGTGACTTTACCCCGTAAAATGAAATTTTGCAATACAAAGCATTTCTTTTATTTTTGTTTTACAGATTTTTTTTTTTAATTCGTCATTCGGGTATCCCAAACATCATGGTCATTGAATTTTAAAATCAAAACAAATCGTAAGGTCGTAAAATTCATTAACCCAAGAAATTCTGGGCTAAAACAAAAACAGAAAGTTGTTAAAATAAAGACTGAAAAGTGAGCATGTTGGAAATGCACTAGCTTTCAAAGAGTAAAATCTAGTTTTCTTTAAATATCATGTAACAAGAGAAATGTTTCATTTAAACTATTACATTCAGATAACCAGACATAATGCCAAAATGGCTGGGATCCTCCATCGACTTGGACAGGGGGGGGGGGGGGTAGTTACTGGCATTACGTATCTGTGCATTGTTGGGGTGTATAATTGATTATTTGTCCTTCTTCTCCAGCCTGGGAAGGGGGTGTTCACAGGCCAATATTCACCCACATGAGAGATTAACCCTTTTAGTGCTAAATTCAATCTAAGTCGGAACACCAAAGTGCATTATACTCATTCGAGCTGATGATGCTAGCTGGCTTCTGAAGTGACCTTCGACCTTGAGCTGTGACTTACGGGAGATGAGCAAACAATCGGGTGATTATATCAATCGTTCGCATCAATTAGTGCAACAAATGAATTTATTGTATTCCACTCATTTAGATGCACTACATTATTCCGGCTTCAACATTTAGAGACATTGGAGTTTTATCGTTCCTTGCTGACAGTGTTTTTAGGAATCTTGGAGTTTCTTTGTCGTCATCTCGTTAAGACAGTTTGCCGAGGACCCAACCACAAATATAACGTTCTGCTTTTGGTCATCGTCTTGAAAGAAAATGGAGACATAAAACGTTTCATATAATTGTTCTTTCTTGATTTTCTTCCATCTCAATTTTTGGTTCATCTCACGGTTTGAACCAAGCTTATTATCTCTCGTAGAATCTTAACAATCGTTTTGAACGTAGAATTGAATTACAAAACTAGCGACTATTTCGTTCTTCTTTGACTAAGAGCAGTTTTAAGGTGAGTTTGTTTTAATTTTTTGTGTTACTCAATATCTAATAATTTAATTTGTTCCCTGTGTGATTCAAAATGACATTGGTTTTGCGCCCTATCCGAAGGACAACTCCCTGGGCTATCATCCGGTTAAATATGGAGGGATAGTTATTGTATAGAGTAGGTTGTATAATTAGGTTAGTTATCCTGGGGGTGTTTTACAAAGATCCTAAGTTGAACTTATCTCTAAGTTGGACTTAACAATTATGGAAAGCCATTACCATCTTTGAAAATATTTTAAAGAAGTTACCATTAAAGGCATAAAATGTCGTTTCAAATCATTCATATTTTCTATTATCAAGGATATTTCATGTTCTTCATGTGGAATTTATGAAAAGCCTAACATTTTTGCTTTTGAATATATTCTATTTTACGGCTACAAATGGCTCTCCATAATGTTTAAGTCCAACTTAAGAGTTAAGTTTGTCTTAGGGTCGTTGTGAAACACCCATAGGGGTTATTTTTGGCCTAGGAATAACCAAACTGCATTTTATTTAACTAATGACTTGGATATATTTAAATGTATCAATAACCTGTATCGAGATTCGTATCCAATCAATCAATCAACATTAAGCAAGCAAGCAATCGATACCATTGTTGGTACGGAACGACAGCAAATTTGATGTGATTAAAAAAAGCAGGACAAAACTGCTTAGCAGTATGAAATTATGTTCAAGGGTCTTAATTACTACATAAATTGTGCAAAGTGTGGTAAAATTTGGAACTGCGCTTGGATACGTGGACGTTATTCATGAAATTAACTTCTGATACGCAAATGATTGGGAAATGAAGTAGGACATTATCGATTTCTGTCGTTCTCTGTTTCTTTCTCTGTCTATCTGTCTGTCTGTCTGTATCTGTCTGTATGTCTGTCTCTCTCTCTCTCTCTCTCTTTATCCCTCTCACTCTCTATGCACCCCGGTCTCTCTCTCTCTGTTGTTACTTTCTTTCTTTTTTTAGTTTTTTCCAGTATTAAATGCTTATTGATTCTTATTATTTCATGTTAAACAACAGGGATATATCATGAACCACAGGGAAATAATGCATTACAATATGAACCAATTTTTTCAAATCAGAATTACAATCTGCTGTGGTAGCATTTAGTTCATAACACCGAACTGATAAATTCAAGATAGCTCTATCACACTAAATCCATTCGGTATCAAATAGTGGTTCCCTTAAGCAAACAGACAGGTTACTAATTAAAGCGAATGAGCGTCATTAGCATTAAATCGATCCAGAGGCGGATCCAGACATGGGGGGGGGGGGGCAAAGGAACCCCTTTATTTTTTGGTCGACGACAATCGCATGCACGAATAAAGTTTTGTGCATTGGTTCCCTGTATTTGTTTTCCTATCAACTCATGTAAGCGCGGATGCATGCATTTGGGCGCGGTCGAGGCGTACGCCCCTCAAGGATGGAACGTTCTTGTTATAACATGGGGTGGAGGGGGGGGGGGGGGGGGAGAGGAGGCACAACCAAGGAAGCTTAATGACCAGGCGGGGAAGGGTTTTTAAGAAAACATAATTATATTTGTTCTTAAAATCTTTACGGATGATCTCCCCCTAAAACACAATCCAGGGTGTGATGTGTCCCCCGTCCGCCGTGATCGCCGTCCTTGCCCCACCCCCCCACCCCCACTCGAGTTCAAAACCCTTGACACGCCACTGCTCTCTATCATAATTAGGGGTAAATTATTTTATCTCGCAGGGATACTGAATGAGGTTGTATCATTGTTTGTCACTGATACGGTTACTATTACACCCGCGTTTACAAAATAAATGAAAACAAGGAAACGCCCTTTTAGGCATTGATATAATTCTACTAATTCTTTTCTAATCTTACGTCATTAGTTTTACTTTGTATTGGTGATATTATTTCTCGTTTTTCTAAATTCATGATTATTCTATTTTTCTGCACGTTTTCTTTGTATTTTGATATCATTCATATTTATGCCATTATATTCTAACTGACATTCAGCAGAACCAATCCGTTTTTTTTTAACACTGCGATGAAAACCATACCATAGAGTAACTTTCAATCAGTTCCAGTGGAAGAATTGTGTCCAGTCACCATCTTGGTCGAAAAAAATAATTAATTTTGATGTGATCGTAAACAGATAACTTAATTTAAAGTGTAATTCACCTTTGAGCTGTGTGTTTAATCTGTGATTAATTTTCTCAAGTTGAAATCTTGTCATTACGCCGGGTTTGACCTTTAAACCGCAATCTGAATTAAATGCCAAACCCTTATTGTTATTCTCGGATCCTTTGTAATGAAACATTTTTCTTGTGTGTTGTTAAGTAATCATTTAACTCTTAAAATTGTTTTTGAAGAGAGCATGGATTACTCTGATTTTGTTTATATTAGCTCAACTGGTGTTTTTTGAAGTGTTATTATCGCTGTTTTAGCGGTCCTTATACTACGTTGTGGGGCAAATTATTCCAAAGAGCTCTGTAACTGCAATGAAAATGCGCTATACCAAATACTCTGTGTGTAGGATTGGGTTAGAAAATACATAATACCAGCTCTGAAGTTGAATGACGTAAAGTAATATAATGTGCGTAATGGCAGTCGTCTGTAACTCCTTTTGAATTTCTCTTCTCGTTTTTCCCATGATCTAAGGATTAGCTGTAAGAGATGGTTTTCTTGTATTCTATGCCATTTGGTAATTAATTCAAGTCCTTTCAACATCATCGCAACTAATTTAAAAAAAAATTAAGTCAAAAGCAATTTCAATACCCTATTGGATGTCCCATATAAATCATGTTCTGTTTACGTAATACGTGATTGTAATACCCGCCCATTTTAAGAGGTCACGTACAAGGCCATTGAAATCGTCATAGGTTGATTTTTCGAAAGTAGTTGCGATCATCTTTTTCCTAACATGTATAAATACCTGCATCATCATGTATCCTGTTCTCAACAAAGGTATGAGAAGGGTCGACCTAGCAACAACTAATTTGAATGAAAACAAAAGAGAATGTCCATCATTCGGTTATCAGAGAATTATTGAATCAATAGTCCGATTAACAAAATTATTATATAAAAATTATGCAATAATTAGTATCATTTTACATAGCCATTGTTCAATTAAAAATGGCGGTCATCAGAATGACAAAGCTCTTTTCAAATCACGCCAAAATCTTTTTCAAGCAGGTCAGTTGTGATGAGGTCAATAGATATGAAAATTATTCAGGTCTTCAAACCTCTTGAAAACGAAACAATCATCACTATTTTTTTCTTTCGTAAAGGCCATGAAGATTGGCATTACAAATTTTGATTTCTTATCTTATCTGTATATAGGGCACAATAAAAACACACATTTTCAGAGATTAAACCATTTGGGCATACTTTAATTTTGTCTCCCCCTATCTATTGAAGGTACACGTATTAGTAATTACCAAACAAAATAAGAAGAATAATAGATCCGACAATATTTAGCTCCCTAGGTCCGGGCTGTATTTCCTCAAAAATAAAGGGCAATGGTAATGGTTAGGGTTATGATTGTTGTTTTGGCCCATTATTTCAGGAAAGAGTTATTTTTAGTGTTGATTCCTGGGTTCAAGTTTGGAACTCAAGTAGTGCTCATAATGGCGGTCTCCTGCGTTTTTAGTAATTTATCTTTTTTCATTGAAAAAATATTCGTGTTTGTATGCATCTTATTTAATGTACTGAAAACTTTATAACTATGTATAATGAAGAAATAATTGCTAATTTATGTAAATGATTATGTACTATTTTGAAAACACAGAGCAACAGTCTCCAGAGGATGTGTGGTAAACTTAAAATGAGGCTCTTTTCTTTTTCGTCTTGAAATCAGTGTTCGATCCGGAGTTACCCTGAGCTCATTTCAACATGGAATCCAGGGGTACACAGGCTGACGACCAGGAAAACGTATATACGAACACAGCCCACAAGGACGTTGACCCGGACGATGAAAAGAACGCACCCGACCAGGAAAACACATACGTCAACACGGCCTACGATAACGTCGATCTCGACGATGACAAGGCTCATGATGTCGAGGATCACGGGAAAACGAACGGTATAAGTAATGAAATGGTAGACGATGTGGAACACGATGACGATTACGATAATCCAAAGTGCGGATGGTTCGGCATCAGACCGGGGTTCATACAGGTAATCATTCTCATGACGACAATCCTGGGGGTGTTTCACAAAGATCCTAAGTTGAACTTATCTCTAAGTTGGACTTAAAAGTTATGGGAAGCCGTTAGCATCTATGAAAATATTTTGTAAAGTTGTTTTAAAGGCATAAAATGTTGATTCAAATCATTGATATTTTCTATTATCAAGGAGATTTCATGTTCTTCATGTGGAATTTATAAAAAGTCTAAAATACTTGAATCTTTGCTTTTGAATATATTTTATTTTAAGGCTACAAATGGCTCTCCATAATATTTTAGTCCAACTTAGAGTTAAGTTCGACTTGGGATCTTTGTGAAACACTCCCCGGGCCCCTTTGCATAAAACTTAGTATTGATGGAAACTTTGCCATCGACGATAACTTCCCTGGAAACCTTGCTTTAATTAAATGTTCAGTGATGTTGCCATGGTAGTTAATATTGATGGCAAAGTTACCATCAGTGGTAAGTTTCATGCAACGGGGCCCGGTATCTTTAATTCTTGGTGCCCTAGTTCTTTCTTTAGGATTTACGATAGGTTAGTTCTTGACTCAGAGTTTATGGAACACCATTGGGTGTATGCCTTTACTGTATATATCGGGTAAACTAAACAGAGAACAAAATTAAACAGAAATACACAAAAAAGACGTATATGGGTGGGTATACAAAATGATGGTTAGTTTAATGGTAACATGATTCCATGGAAGTGTGGAGAATATTATAATGTAAGTACCATACAATTGGTTTATATCCACATACCATGCATCTTAACTGGTTGAGAAAAATTGAAATCATACGGAAAATGGCCATCATGTTTACTAATCATAATCACCACGAATCTACCACGGACATCGAGATGCTAAACCCTTTCCACTCGTTTTTCTCTCTCTCTCTCTCAAAGTGCTTCAATAATTCCAAGGGCTACCTCCTCTTCCTCTGCCTCTTCGTCATCGCCCAAAGCATGACCGTCAACGGGATCATCTACGTGATCACCACCACGCTCGAGCGCCGCTTCAGCCTCACCAGCGCCCGCAGCGGCTTCATCTCCAGCTGCTACGACTTCTCCGTCATGATCGTCATCGTCTTCGTCACCTACCTCGGCGAGAAGGCGCACAAGCCCAGGTGGCTGGGCGTGGGGGCGTTCATCTTTGCGATGGGGTCCCTGCTCTTCACGTTGCCTCACTTCGCCACGCCCTACTACGCACCCAGGGATGTAAGTGCATGGGTGTATTGTGGGATTGCCCGGGGTTGCAATGATAATAATAATAACGCTCAATTAAAACTAAAGAATTTGGCTGAAGAATAGTTTTGGTAATTAAAAACGATAACAATAGACATGATGTACTGTAGCTCTTGAATTCCTCTTTATTGCATTTCCCCTAACCGATTTTCTATTTCTTCAAAATCTTGTTTACCTTTTATTCAAATATACCTCTTGTCGAGCGGGGCTTCCCCTTTAAAGGAGAACTAGTCTCTGGTTGAAAAACTGGAAAAATATAAGTACCCCCCCCCCTTAATCCTCAAATTGTTTGCTTTTTAGGACATTTCGTCAAACTAGTTGGCAACACCCATATACGACATTTATGTTCAAGCGACGCTCTTGTATAATTATTCTGGAAAATGTCAGGAAGTAGAAGAAAGAAAAGATGTACGTATATTTATCCCTCTTCTCTCTTCTCTCTCTCTCTCCTTCTCCCCTGACCATCCCTCCGCCCAATCTCTCCCCCTCCCACCCTCTCCTCCCACCCCTTCCTCTCCCTTTCCCCTCTTTACCTCTCCCTCCCCCTCCCCTCCCCTCCCCTCCCCTCCCCTCCCTCTCACCCTCTCCCTGTCTCTGTCTCCCTCACCCTCTTCATCTACCCCTCCCCACCCGTCTCTCCGTCCTTCTCTATTTCAAACAGGCGTCAGATATCTCGACCTGTGCCATCAACGGTACCGACAGCGGAGGCTGCGAGCCAGGAGAGACCAGTCTGAGCAAATTCTACGCCGTGTTTATAGCAGCGCAGGTCCTTCACGGGCTCGGTGCCTCACCTATCTATACACTGGGTCTTACTTATATAGATGACAACGTCAAACCTACATTAGTTGCCATTTACATAGGTACATATCCATCCCATTCACCTCCATTTTCAATTTAGTCTATAGTCGGGATGATCACAGATTATACGGTCGAACAATGATGACCCCCTCCTTCCCCCTCTCACACCCTTTCCCATTTCTTTCCTTATTTTCACTCAATTTTCACTCAGTCTTATATATATCTAAGATTGCACACATACAAACAGATAATTTGACAGGAAAAATGACATTTATTTGTTAATGTATGGATAAAAAGAATCTATGGTAAATATTATTAGAAAATACTACAAAGTAGCGATTCTTTTTAGACCAGTTAATTAACAGTTAACATTTACTTTCCGATTTGTTCACAACTTAACCATTGTCAAAGTGTTCTTCTTCCCCCTTCTATATGTTAACCACCAAGCAGATAATAGATTGCGATGTTTTCACAAATCTGATCCTACGTATTGAAGTTAAAGAGAACTACCTATACAAGCCAGGCACAATGTTCTTATTCAACTGGTTTCGAGAAATGCTTCTTGTGACTTTTTACAAAACAATTTTAGTGCATGCTCATCTCCTTTTTGTGATCAGGGGGGCGTTTCACAATACTGGTCGTCAGTGACAAATGACAGTTTTTGTTATAAGCTACTGAAATCCTTGCTTCTGATTGGTTATCAGCAGATTTGTCACTGATTTTTGTCATTTGTCATTGAAAGAAAGCTTTGTGAAACGGGTCCCAGGTGATTCACACTTTAACCCTATTATATATTTTTGACAGGTATATTCCAGGCTATGTCGACATTAGGACCAGCTATTGGCTACATTCTCGGTGGACTCTTTCTAACCTTCTATGTAGACGTCAATAAAGATCCAAACGAGTGAGTTTAACCTCTTCTTAATACCCTCCATACATAGGTGTACGAGGGGGAGGGGGGCGGTACTACAGACCCCCGTGAATTAAGAAATTACCAATATTTGGGGACCCTCATCTCACATTCGGGCAGTGATTGTGGTCTAGTGGTATATTTCATTTCTTATGTAGTGTATTTCAATGACGAAATCACTAAAAATAAAGTGTCAACAATTTGCCAGATTTCTTTGCTCCAAATATCCTAGGAAACGAAAAGTTGACGTTCCAGCAATAAAAATCGACACCTTATGCGAAATTTGCTGCATGGTATCCAAATCCCATGCTATAATGAATGCTATACTCATGTAATTATAAAATACATTTTCCGCTCTTTCTTTGGTTACTCCATTAACGTATCTTGCACATGGTACACCACTCCCTGAATTGCAGGCCCCCCCAAATACTCAATTACAATTTTTGGGGGGCAAAATATTGACACGTATATAAAGCTAGACAAAAAATCTGGATACGCCATTACAATGTATTTTGTTGTTGTTATTCTACCTTTCATTATCTGACCATTTAAGCATTCTTTTCATCGTTACGTAATCAGCATAATGACTATTAATATTACTATTACTATCATTACTGATAATAGTGTGGGTGTGTGTGTATATTTTTCTTGATAGCTTTGGATTGACGCCTGAGAGTCCTCTATGGATTGGTGGTTGGTGGATGGGTTTCTTCATCGATGCAGCTCTCGCCTTGCTTGTCATCATACCTCTGATTGGATTCCCTAGAGCTTTACCAGGTTAATACATACCGTACCTCAGAATGGTGTGAAGGGGAATGATGGGGGTAGGGTGGGGGTTGTACTGGGGGCTCTTTGTGGTTGCAGCAATTCCCTTTCCTGTCATTATACCTGGGATTCCCTATAAATCTTTTTCAGGTTCATGTCGGGGAGAGAGGGAGAGAGAGAGAGGGGGGGGGGGGGTCTTTAAGTTTATGAAGATGTAGGGGAGGGGCTGGTTGTCGATGCAGCAATTACCTTTCTTGCCATTATGCCTCAATATACACTGTCGCTCAAAACGGTGGAATATTTTTTTTTATCCCAATTGATGGAATTATTTTAAAAATAATTTAAAAATACTAGATCTAGATAATAGTATACATTCTCAGATTTTATTGAATAATGATTTGCCAATGTGTGTTTTGCTTGACTGCTAAAGCATGTATACATGTATATGCTACTATGTTTATCAACTAGGGGACCTATGCCCTTAAGTCATAAATGACAGTAATGAGGATTAATGCCCCACAAAAGGGCACTAAGATAGAACATCGACACGGTGTTGATCCTGGGGCCTCACAGTTACGAGGCCATTGCTTTGTCACTGAACCATGACTGTACCCAGCGGGGGCTAGGGTAGGGGGCAGTTTCCATAAATTAAAAAAAACACAGAAAAGGCAATAAATTTTCAATAATTTATTGCATTCTACCCCGGTCCCCAACATAAAACATCTTCTGTGTGCCCATGCCTTGAGCCATAATGCAAGGCCGTCCAGAAGATTTTTTTTATGTTGGGAACCGGGGTAAAATGCAATAAATTATTGAAAATTTTCTGGTTTTTTTTTTAATTTATG
This sequence comes from Strongylocentrotus droebachiensis, assembly GCA_035222895.1. Classification (NCBI taxonomy): domain Eukaryota; kingdom Metazoa; phylum Echinodermata; class Echinoidea; order Camarodonta; family Strongylocentrotidae; genus Strongylocentrotus; species Strongylocentrotus droebachiensis. The sequence continues at coordinate 38,045 of JAVYIG010004452.1, forward strand.
GAAACTGCCCCCTACCCTAGCCCCCGCTGCGTACAGTCATGGTTCAGTGACAAAGCAATGGCCTCGTAACTGTGAGGCTTCAGGATTAAAACCGTGTCGATGTGCTATATAAGGGCCCTTTTGTGGGGCATTAATCCTCATTAATGTCATTTATGAATTAAGGGCATAGGTCCCCTAGTTGATAAGCATAGTAACATATACATGATTTAGCAGTCACGCAAAACACACATTGGCAAATCATTGTTCAATAAAATCTGAGAATGTATACTATTATCTAGATCTAGTATTTTTAAATTGTTTTTAAAATAATTCCATAAATGCGGATAAAAAAAAAATATTCCACCTTTATGAGCGACAGTGTATTAGGATTCTGTAAAGCTTTCCCGGGTTAATATAGCCTTTAAACAAGGCCACTTGTCTGATAGACGCCGAGCGACTAAAACGAGACTAATCGCGAAAACCCAAGTGAACGCGAGAGCGAGGAGTTCCGTCACTCAGTCGCGCGTTCACTCCGGGTATCTAGACTCATCTCAGCCGCTTAGAGTCACGAGGCCTTGTCAAAAGGCTAGGGTTAATATAGGTCATATGGTTCAACGTAGTATATTAAGGATGGAAGGGTTGTTTTTTCCTTGGGTGGGGGGAGGGGGGGGGTCTTTGACTGTGAGGAGGTGTCTTTCCAGATGCAGGCTATCGCCTTATTTGGCATCATAACTCTACTACTTTGAATATAAGACGATAATCATACGTTTCTCGAAAGGATGCATGGGCGAACGCATTTGGTTCAATAATATTGTAAGAAAGTGAAATAAACTAAATGCTAATGACTTGAACAACTTAATGACCCTACGTCATCACCATGACAACAATTCTTGAATCGTTAAATGCTATAATGTTTTACATGGTAAATGTTGAATTTCCATAACTACGGATGTCGATCTGCCTCTATGGTGACGAAATCCTATCTTTACAATTGTCTCGCATTAGTCGACGTGTCGTAATTGAATAATGCTGAAGACATAGATACTTTTAAGCATCGTTGACGTCTTACTGATATTCTTCTGTATGTATCTTTAACAAAAAAGGAAGATGATGACCTGATCTGGGACGGTAGTTTGTTCGTTGTTTGCAACCTACGCCCATTATTTACCAGTTAACTTTACTTACATTTGTCCCTCTCGACCACGGTGTAAGTGGGTACCTAGAAATACTGGGGTAATAATAATTGCAGAGGACTTGTAAAAATAGCATTATTAATACTGATGAGACTACCCTCGGTAAAATAAGACGTCACTATTATCATCTTTAGTTACTGTGGGTTTTTACAGACGTGTATCAATCAGATATGATTATTTACGTCAGGGGACCGACCTTTAAACGTCACCATCCGAAAGACGTGACTCAGTTTCGAACCTGCGTCAACTGAATCAGTTAGTAACTTCCATTGTTTAATAGCTGGATTACAGGCGCACGCCACAACGCACAGTGGTTACGGTCAAAAATGTTAACCTATATGTATTTTTTTATTTTCTCACCTGCAGGTTCCATCGCACTGAACGCAGCCCGCAAAGAGGAGGCTCAGAAGGGCTCCACCTTCAATGCTCGGGCAGGGTTCGGCAACAAGATCAAGGACTTCCCCAAAGCTGCCAGAAACCTCCTCAAGAACGTCCCATTCATGTGTCTGAACGGTGCTTCTTGCATGGAATGGTTTATCCTGGCCAGTATCGCCGTCTTTGGACCCAAGTATCTCGAGTCCCAGTTCAACTTCACATCGGGCACGGCTGCCCTGGTTGCCGGTGAGTTTTGCATTTGTTGTTGTTGTTGTTGGGTTTGTTGGCGCTATCCAACGATTTCGATGATTTCCGCAAGGCTTGGCGAGAGAGGGCGTCTTGCTCTCTCTCTTCTGCAGCTCTACTTACGTTTCTGTGATTCTGATACTTGCCCAGTGTGTGAGATCAAGATTTTTCTTGACCATGCACCTACTAAGAGTAGTTCCATGTTTTGACCTTTGTTATTGGCGCAGTGCAAGGTTATGGACGATTAATCTCTGTGCTCGTTACTGTTTAACCGGGTGACGAACTATTTTATTGGAATGATATGACCACGGAATGCCGGTGGGTTGGTGCGATTGCAGAAGGTATGGATTTAACAAATTATGGATTTTGAAGACCGCCTCGTCATGAACTATTCAGTTTTTTATAGTTTTTTTTAGGTTTTATTTCCACATTAACTGCATATGAAAAGAATTTACAAAGTAAGGCATATACAAGGTAACAAAACATGTACATAATATTCGATTGATACAACAGTAATAAAAACGATGTAATGGCAAGTCATTAAATACATATGATGCTAACAATTATCATCATTTTTGATTTATCATTATTGATTTACTAGTTGATACCTCTGGTCGCCAATGATTTTACTATATAATCATTGGTAGAAGAAAAAAAAACATGTCATTGATTTTTGTTGTTCTTCAGTTAAGCCTGGTGACGAATGATTCTCATTGGCCTGATGTGAATAAAAGCTTATATTATGATGAATCCATCATAAAAAACAAGTCGGAAAATTTAGGGGAAAATGTTTAAGTATTCTTTATGTTTTCTTCATCTATCCATAAGGATGGAATCGACATAAAAAACATTATTGTTGCTATATCAGCAAAATATAAGATAAAGTAAAGACTATACACAATGCCTTCTACAACTTGATATACAAATATGTATCTCTAATGATGGTATCCAACTTGAAACATTAGTGCTGCTATGTCAGGAAAGCTGAAGTTAAGAGAAAAGGCTCTTCACTAAGTCTTCTCCAACCAGGTATACATCTAGGTGTCACTATCTGGAATTATTGACATATTAGTGTTGCTATGTCAGGAAAGCTTTTGGTATAGTTAGGAATTCTCTCCTGCAACCAGGTATCTTAAGGGGAATAGCATCCACCTTTAAAATACTTCATGTTGCTAAATCGGAATAAACCCTTCGACAACGTTTTATACATCTTTCTCCAAACCATGCAGGCGTAATGGTCATCCCATCCAGTCTCATCGGTTGCATCGTCGGTGGGCTCATCGTGCGGTACTTCAAGCTCGAGTTCAAAGGCATGATCAAGTTCTGTATCGGGGTCCTCACCATATCTCTCGCTGCTCTCTTCGTCTTCATCATCTCCTGTCCCAACGTCGACTTCGCTGGCGTGACCGTCGAATACAATAACAAGTACGAATTCGAGATTTCGCGTGACATGATTTGAATATGTTGGTTTGATTCTCTGCACATAACAAAAACTAGCAAACAAAAAACAACAATTACAAATCAATGTAAATGGGTGTGATGATTCACGAGTAGAATAGAACAGTGGTTCGAAACCCATTTGATTAATGACTCTATAAATCATGATAATCCGAGATTATCAAATTCAAGTGATTGTATTTAAACTTGCAGTCGTGTATTTTGCAGACCCCCTCTCTCTGTGTCTCATTGATCATTTTTTGTAGTCATACACAGATATAAATGAGATACAATAGACATTCCATGCTGCACAAAAATCAACTGAATGGTTACTTAGTTACTGAGAGTTCATCAAATATCTTAAATCAGGGCCACGTAAAACAAAGGTTTGTGCTCTATTGCAAATTTGAATTAACGATTCTGATTGGTTAATAGTCAGCCCTTTTAACGATATAAAATCATGTTCAATCAACGATGATCTTGATTGGCCATTGTCTTTTTTCAATTGATTGCAACTCTTTCTGTTCCGGGGCTCTGTTCGTTAAAGAGAAAGTTGAGTTTTGGGAAGTGGTGAAACAAAAATTGTGAGCGTTATCATTGTTATTATGCAAGTGTGGAAGAATATCAGATAAAACATGTTCCTGAAAAGCATGGATCTTCAAATGCCTTCATATTCTAAATTTGGCATGTAACAGCATAAAAATCGGGACGGATTTTTATGCCACATGATCGTGTAAAATCCCATTTACATCTTTCTGTGTACAGTGCTTGTAACTTTACCAAGACAGGGCCAAATTTCTTATCATTTTGACGATTCCAGAACCTTGCAGTACACACCAATACTTAAATGCTAGACAATCAACCTTTTCTGATCAATTCCACACCGTTTCTTTCACTATTCAATCGCATGACCAGAACTCAACTTTATCTTTAAATGACTGTTGTTGCCAATTTGCAGATCATTGCCTTTCACTGGAGACGAAGGGAACCTGACTGCGCCCTGTAACGCAGACTGTCACTGCTCCAACGATTACGATCCGGTGTGCGGCAGCGACAATGTCCTCTACTATTCACCTTGTCACGCCGGCTGTCTTAACATGTTTGAAGTCGACGATGTCAAGGTATGGGCATCATCGAGTTATGATGGTGATGATGGTGATGATGATGCTCTGGGGCGTACGCAGATTTTTTTTTTAAGGGGGGGGGGGGGGTTTAACATTTTTAAATCGGGCCGAAAATTTAGCAACGACTCCGCCAGCCGCTGAATAAGCGGGGGGGGGGGGGGGGGGGGGGGGGTTAAGAGGACCTTTTTTCTTTTCTTTTTTGGTCTCGAAATTTGAAAATTTGACATTTTGCTCCGTTGGGGGGGGGGGGGGTAAGGTCACCTTTTTAGGTCAGCCAGTGGCATAATTTTTTATTTAAAAAAAAAAAATGTTATAACAAAAATTTAAAAAAATCGCAGAGGGGGGGGGGGGGGGGTTCAACCTACAACCCCCCCCCCCTTGCGTACGCGCCTGATGGTGATAATGACATGTTATGTCAGTATGGGAAACCTCGTATATTGTGGTCCTGAAGGGCCCTGCAGTAACAATTCCTGTTTCTAAAATATTTAGTTAAATCATTGATTAACCATGAGCCTGACGTTCAATTGACAATTGTTTCGAATAAGAATAAAAACGTTTTCGGTCAGGTGCGTCGAATCCAGGGACTCGGAGAGGGGAGGGAGAGAGAGAGAGAGAGAGGAGGGAGGGGGGGGGGGGCTTGATTGAGGCTTCTAGACAAATTTCCATCCCTAAACTATACTAAAAGTGAGTTCAGTGGAGACCACTGTGTTTGACGACTGATTTGGTATAATTTGTTCTCGGATTATGCGTATTAGAATAATGTATGTTTAGGCTACCAAATCATTTAAACAGTGAAGTATCTACATTTGGAAGCACGTATCGTAAAGATTTAAGTCATGCAATAATGCAGATTTTAAAAAAAGTAACTCTATTGTTTTGTATTAATCGTCAGCCCATTTTCACGCGAAATTGTGATATTGATTTAAAGCACAATTTAATGAAAACTTTGCTATCATTTTGTTTGTGTTTACGTATCTCTAGTAACGCTGACTATTGTTTTCTTTCAATCGTCAGTCCATTTTCACGCGAAATTGTGTTATTGATTTAAAGCACAAATTAATGAAAACTTTTCTATCATTTTTGTTTTGTTTACGTATCGTTTTAGGAATACTCTGACTGCAGCTGCATAGACGCATCCGTAGATGGTACTACTCGGGCAGTAACAGGAAAGTGTGGCTATGAATGCCCTCAGCAAAACCTCTTCCTAGCCTTGCTCTTCATCATGCTATTAAGCACGTTTTTCGCCATCGTCCCGTCGATCACAGCAATGCTCAGGTAAGGACGAACTCGACAATGATTGACCACGGTCGAGCGGCCATCATCACCCCCTAAACGTTAGCTCTCAATCCGTAAGGCGCGATAGCTCAGTCGGTAGAGCAGTGGTCTCGTCATCCGGTGACCCGGGTTCGAAACCAAGGCGATGCGCTGGTGCCCTTTGGTAAGGCATTAATCCTCATTACCAGGTCCCTCGTAGCTGTCGGCCGTCTCGTTGCTTACTAACAAGCATTTATGCTTTCTTAGCAGTCAGGTAAAATAAGGCACCATTCATTCATTCATAACCAGAGCTCATTCACTCATTCATTCATAATATCTTGGAGTTTACCAAACTCCTCGAACATTGTGAAAACATAAGTGATAGTGATAGGGTTATAGTGATAGTGATGGTTATTTTTTTTTTATAGTGATAGTGGTGGTTATTTTACCTGACAGCTAAGAAAGCAATAAATGCTTGTTAGTAAGTGTAAGTGGAAGGTACATGTATCTTGGGGATAACATGATACGGAAGATATGTGGTGTGAAACTGTGCGATAGAAAGCACATAAGTGAGCTCATGGAAAGGTTGGGTCTGGAAGAAAACTGTGGTGGAAGTGGTATTTAGAGAAGTGGATTAAGATGGATGGGTCATGTGTTGAGTAGGGTAGTATGAACCTGTGAAAAGAGTGTGAGATATAGAAGTGGACGGCATAAGAAAGAAGGAAAGACCGAAGATTTCATGGAAAGATATAGTGAAGACAGAAAACAGTAGACAAGCAAAAGTGGAGGAAGGAAGTGTCATCAAGGTGCAACAAGTCAGTAAGGGGAAAATGCTGACTTTAATAAATGATGATAGTGCTGATGAATGTATTACATCACCATTATGATAGCAAAGGCTTTTGAAAATTCAACCTAAGGTAATTCAGTACCCCTGTGCATCGCCCATGGAAATGTGCAAACATGAAAATGACATATTACATAATCCGAACATCCATGTAATCTCTATAAGCAACACAAGAGGCCATTAAAACTGACCTAAAGATGATTTCTTGAAATTCTATGCTATCAAGTTTTTGATAGAAATCATATAGAATGAATTTATTACATTCTCGCTTTCTCGTTATCTACAGGTGTGTTGCCAATTCACAGAAGGCCTTTGCTCTAGGGATCAATTCACTGCTATATCGAGCATTAGGTAAGATATCAATGGTATATTCCTCTTTTTACCCTGTAGAGTGAGTAGATTGGAAGGAGACAAACGTAAAGGTGAACACTTTATGTCGTGCCTTGCTATCCGCAAAATAAATAAATAAATGAAATATTAATGCTTTGGATGAATAATAATATAAACAATTAGGATTGAGTGAGTTTATAGGTGATTTTATAACAGACAACATTTGTCAGTATAATCATTATTTACAAGAAATCATGTCGATTTGTTAAAGGTAAAATTGGAAAATGCCCCCCCCCTTCTCTATCCGTTAGTGCTAAAAAAGAAGCGGATCCAGGATTCCTTCAGAGGTACAATTCTGAAGAAAAGAATGACTAGGGGGCATTTCTAGTTGAGGAATTCCAGACTGGGTTTAAAGGGAGGCATGGGCTGGTTGCCTGCCTTAAAGGCATCGTTTAACAATGTTCAATCTGAGATGCATGGCCCTACGTGTTATCAGTGTCTGTGATATCATATGGTGTCATATTAAAGCCCTAAACAAATTGCGCTTCAAAATTATCATGAAGTGCCTCATAAAAGTAAAAATCTTTGAGTGACCGGTTTTACCATACTCGTTTTCCCCAGTACACTGTTGTGTTATAAAAACCGTTAGGAAAACTTTTTTTGAAATTTCGATTTTCAATCATAAATATCTTGATAGTCAGACAGGCGATCGGCTTGTCAAAGTCATGGGATTCCTGACTGACCTAAAGGTTTATAATTATGATTGCAGCATGAGCTGAATCCAGGATTTTGTTTCAGAATCTGAGACAATGAGTCACTTTAAACCCAACGTTGTCCTTATCCCTTTGGCACTTCTCTTGACAATACAGGCACCGTCCCGGGCCCCGTCATCTTCGGCCTCCTCATCGACAACGCCTGCAGCATCTGGGAAGAGGACTGCGATGGAGCGCGGACCTGCTGGATGTACAACAACGCCACCCTAGCCGAGAACACCCTCATCCTCGTCGTCTGTTTGAAATGCGTCTCCATCCTTTTCTTCATCGGCGCCCTCGTCTTCTACAAACCCGTCTTTGAAGAGGAAGACAAGATCAAGTTTGCGAACGGTGTCGAGGTCACCGAAAAGGGCGAGTTGAATGGCGACGCAACAGGCAATAGTGAGTCAGCTACGTCGAAATTCTGAGAAGAACACCCTGATCCTCGTCGTCTGTTTGAAATGCGTCTCCATCCTCTTCTTCATCGGCGCCCTCGTCTTCTACAAACCCGTCTTCGAAGAGGAAGACAAGATAAAGTTGGCGAACGGTGTTGAGGTCACCGAAAAGGGCGAGTTGAATGGCGACGCAACAGGCAATAGTGAGCCAGCTACGTCGATATTTTAATTGAGTTGTTTCAAGTGTGTGTAAACTATGAAAATGTCCTTTCTTTGAATAAAATACCGAACGCACTAATTAGAATAATATTATTCATGCAAATGTTTATGTGTAACATGAATCTATAAATCTATGGTGACTTTTTTATGACATAGGTTAGGGGTTCAGGGGTTGGGTAGGGGGTTGGGTAGGGGTTGTGTGTCTAGTCATTTAGCAAAAATAAATCGTTTGACGATAGATTTTTTTTTTTTTAAATTTTTTTTTAGGGGCATGCATAAACTAGCCATAACTACCATGATTATTTTTATATATATAATGATGTTTTGAAAATTTGTTTTAAAATACTAATTGAACTCGAGATGCAAACCTGTTCGAAGTACCGATTGGATTTTATCTGTCCTCATACACGACCTATCCGGACACACAGCGTGTAAGATTTTTATTGTTGCGTAATTTTATGTAATATGTAAATTTGGAAAAATATGATGACCTATTTTAACGTAGGGTATTTGAATAAGACCACGATATGTCACATTTCAACCGTATATTAGTAACATTCCATTGAATTAAAATAGGCCAACGTTTATTGTAAAATCTGTCTCTATATCGAAAGAACAGAAGGTTATCCTAAAAATAGCGTAGATTGCCAATCTGGAGTTGATGACCTAAATTAATACCACGTATTTCTGGTGCAGTTTTGAAAAATTGTTTTGTATTATTGAGGGACAGTTTGTAAATTTTGTATATAAGATAAATTTTATATTACTCACGCAGCTTACAAATAAAATTGATTATTGTAAATATTAGATAAAAAGGAACGTTCCCTATTACATGTAATTGGCAATAATATTGATGTATTGACATAGACATGTTAAAAAACTGCCATAACTATTGAACTGGATGTCAGTGTTGAATTTAAAGTTATATTGAAAATAAATGATGTGAGAAACTAAATGTTGTTTTGTCTGTTCCTCTTTTACTCTTTGAAATTCGAAAGACATTTACGATAATAATATATTCACACAGCCTACATTTTCCTGGAAAGCAGATTCTTTACTGATTCCATATAAGACGATCGCACAAATTAAGAGGACGTAACATCAATGGCCTTTTGTGTCACCTTTGAAATGTGCGAATATGACAATGATGTAATTACATAATTCAAAAGTGTTTTTCCAAAGGCAACACAATACTGACACTTATCTTAATTTAAGTTTTAAAAAATCTTTGCGTTCGTGTTCTATTTCTATTAAAAAAAAAAAAAAATCTTTTATTCATTTTGGAAATTCAAGGTGAGCGAATCCATGCAAACTTAAAAATCAAAGATGATATTATTTTTTCACTACACTTATTACTATATATACTTCAACCTCAAAACTTCTTTCCCTTTTACATTTATCAGAAAAGAAAAGTTGTATGACAAATTGCAACATTTTATATGATCGCCCTATCAAAAAGATCGGCATTCATCAGATTAAAAAATACGTTATAAAGTATAGCAATCTGGCAACAAAGCTCAAAAATTCAATCTTTCTCAATTAGTGTAATTACCCCCTGTCTATGTGAGTTTGATAACATTTTTGTTTCAAAACCTTCATTAAAAGCCTCCACTATTGTTTTCCCTAAAATTGGCCAGAACGTGAAATAAAACTCAGTCGAGAAGCCGTCATTGCCTGGTGATTTGTTCCATTTCATTTCCTTTACTGCCTGAAAGCATTCTGCCAGTGTTATCTTGCCTTCACAATACTCTTTATTTTCTTTACTTAATTTGGGTAATTCATTTAAGAACATATTTTCAATATCCTCTGTAATTTCACCATTTTTACATGCATATAAATTTTATTCATTTTATTGATTTTATCGACAGTAAAGCAACATTTAGGGCGCCATCATGGTTACGAAATATTTAACCCTAGCTCGACAAAAAGAAAAGAAAAGAAAGAGAAAATGCTTTAAAAGTCCTAATACGGGGAGGGGGGGGGGGGCACAGGTTACACTCTACCACCCCTCCCACCTTGGGTTGGAATGAAGTCACTACTTTAGCACCACTATCTCTCATCTGAACAATGTTACCAAGTCCCTTTATCTAGTCCCGGTCCCGTACCATTAAAAGTTGATTTTTGAATTGATCGCGTAACTGTACAGTAGATAGTCATCATCAGTATGTTAAGGATTACTTTTATGTAACAGATAAATACAATGCATCTTAAAGCCCCTTTAGAGTGTTGAGAGCCCTGTCTTCAAACACATATTAGGGGTGAATCTTTGAAGAATTGTGTCTTAAATTAAATCCTCTTTCACATTATGATACAATTAAGAGAAATTTTTGCAATCAAATTTTTGGCAAATTTCGGACTCCCAACACGTTGGAGGGGCTTTAAGAAACATTGTATTTATCTGTTGCATAAAAGTAATCCGTAACTTACGTAGGTAACCCGTGATTTACAAATGTTGCTAAAACGACATGATTTCCGGGGACTTTTTCTCACTTTTTTTGTAAATTACACTTTTTTTTATGATGCTTTAAAAAAATATTCTGACTCCCCCCTCCCAAGTTGAATTGTTTATGATGCAGATTTTCTGCCCATCCCCCCCCCCCTAATTTTTTTATCATTACACTACTGGTCGAGGAATGGTACATAATGGTACCAGAATTAAACGGCTTCTATGTCCATCTCATAACAATTATCTTTTAATTGTAATTCCAACGAGATAAAAACAATTACGTAATCTTTCTTAAACATCGTATCTGTATCTTTTAAAGTGACCTTAAAAAAAAATCGCTGTTCAACGGACTTTGGTCAGCCTATGTGGAAATTACATGAACAAAATATATACACCATCTTAATATGAAAAGCCGTGGGAAGAGAAATCGATTCAGTGTTTTAAAATCGGATGTGAACTAGTTATCATTGCATCATGTTATATCTGGGGTGGTATTGGTTCCGGCTGTTATGTCAACTTTTTTAAAGCATTACCGTACTTTTTCTTACTTTCATTACATTCCTTTGGATGTAAGGTTTCTAGATTCCAAATTAAACACCCCAAATTTAAAGCTTTAGTTTGGTATCTTTAATTTTGTTTTCAGAAAGAAAATGCACGATGACGCTGGTGCTGCCTGTGGTGATATAATGAAATGTATAAAGATATCGAGGCACGTAAAACCTTTGGGTTCTGGATTTGAAAAAGCAACGAAATATCGTTTTCCTCCATTTTTTCCTTCTTCTCCTTCTTCTTCTCCTCCTTCTCGATCTGTTTCTTCTTCTTCTTCTTCTTCTTCTTCTTCTTCTTCTTCTTCTTCTTCTTCTTCGTCTTGTTCTTCGTTTTCTTCTTGTTCCTCTTGTTCTTCGTTTTCTTCTTCTTCTTGTTCTTGTTCTTGTTCTTCGTTTTCTTGTTCTTCTTCGTTTTCTTCTTGTTCTTGTTCTTCTTCGTTTTCTTGTTCTTGTTCTTGTCCTCCTTCTTTTTTCCCCCTTTTTTTCTTCATTCTTTCTTCTTCTTCTTCTTCTTCTTCTTCTTCTTCTTCTTCTTCTTTTCTTCTTCCTCCTCCTCCTCCTCCTCCTCCTTCTTCTTCTTCTTCTACTTCTTATCTTATTTTCAGGTGGGCTGTATCTAATACAGACCACCTTATATTTTTGTTAAAATCGCCTTTATTTATTATTTATTATTTATTTATTTATTTTTCTTATTTCGACCCACTTTTTTGTGTTCAAAATAATTTGAAAATAGCGCTATCAAATGTCCTAAAATTTGGCACACATATGAATAGGCATATGAACAAAGCACAGCAAAGTTTTCAACCTTGACTTTGACTGATGACGTCATCTAGGCGCCATTTTGTGAAAATCAACTTATGATTATATCTTCATAACCGAAAATAATTTCTCATTCATATTTATCATGATCAAGGTCAATATTAGTCCGGTCAATGTCAGGTCAAAAAACGCGCGCATGCGCGTACTTCCGCGCGTCAATGCGCGCGCAAAAATTTAAAATGCTCAAAATCGTCTCAAATTTATTTTTCATACGTTTCAGGTCATTTTAAGCATTTTATAAAAAATCGCGCGCACACACATGCGCGCGCGTTTTCGTGCGTAACACCATTACACAACATAGAATCGCCATTTTTTTTCTTTCATGATATTTCACATATTTTTACAAACAAATTGATACCATGTTTATCTCTTTATGACTATTATTCACGGAATGAGCGTCCCCTTAACATAAATATCCGTGCGCGCGAGCTCTTGTAATACATAACATACATGGGCAAAAACATGCCTATACAAAATCCATTATAGCTCTTTAGGATGCACCTGGACCCCAATTTTGTTTTCATATTCGAAAAGAGTATGAGTTGGAGATATGATTTCATGTCTCATTTGGCCATTAAGTGTATCGTGACATCACCTTAATGGCCTTGGAACACAAAATATGAATTTGCATATTATGACGTCAGCATATTTATGGAAAATTGATTGTATGTCTGTAAAAATTGATCGATTTTCTTCCAAATGTCGATATGTTGTAGTTGAGATAATTCTCTACAAGCTCAATAATTAACATTTTTCATTTTGATGACGTCATCATAGTATGAATTTCGATTAAAGGCCTCATGTCAGAAATTTCATAATATGCGTGTTATGCCCATAAAAGGTGAATTTCGGTCACATAATGAATCTACACGATATTGTTTTTTAAGAATTTTTAAGCAGTATCTCGCTTATTTTTGCTCTATTTTGTCTCAAATTTTAGTTGCCAGCCCACCTATACTTGTTCCAAACAAGTATTATATGTCTAGTTTTGTTTTGTTTTGTTTGTCAGAATTTTGAGGTAGACTTTGGAATCCCGAGCGGAAAATCTCTTCTACATATTGTGTCCATTGAACTTCCCATACGCTTATATGTTATGGGCCTGATAGCGATAAGCAAACAGTGAAGTGAACCTATATGGATTTAGTACTACATGATTTTGTTTTACCTCCTCGTCTTTTGATGCAGTATACTTAAAAAAACTGACCAAGCGCTTTGTCCTTCCTTTTGCCACCTTTTGATATTTTAGTTCCACGAAACGATTCAGTTATCTGCTTACGAAAGACCAACAACTTAAGGGTTATGACGTATGACCTCCTAATTGTTTGCTCACGTGAACAGACCACATTTGATTATTTTCAAATTTAGGAGTATTTGGTCTGAAATCGCGTGAAATAATACTTAAATTTACATTTATATGGATATAAACCTGCTGGTATTTAAATGTATTTGAGGTAGACCAACTATTTGTGTAGACTTGTGCAAGTATACGGTTTAGACAGAGGAGTTTTTTTTTTAAATAAATAAAAGCTTTGTAGTTTTGTAACAAGCATAGGAATGAAAACTGACCCCTTAAAGGTATTACAAAGTTTTGGTATGGGGTCATGAATTTGGTTCCAATTAACATATTTGAAGCATATGCGTTCCTACAATATTCATTGATCGTTGTCCCGGTTGAAATCGAGTCTAAAGTTACGAAATTATAAATAATAAACCCTTTATGTTGTATAGCTCCCTCTCAAGGTCAAGATACCAATTTAGCTATGAAACAATGTTTCTTGACTATAATCGACCGATTAGCTATTTCCGTTTGGAAATTATATATCACAACTACATTTTCTGAGATGTTCATAGTCGCAGCTGCCATTGTACGGTCGTAGGCGCTATTTGAAGTTCATCAAAATTTACCGGGAGCACCGGTAAATTTTTATATTCAATTTTTCTCGAAAACAGAAGTGTTTTAGGGGTTAATTTTTTTAGTGCTTATAATGCATCCACAGGGGCATCCAAATATATCAAAATTGTAAAGTTTCACTATCCACCCAATTTTCAAAATTTCCCAAAACTTTGTATTACCTTTAAAGCATGGCAAATAAACCTTCATATGGTATCTCCTTGATGCCACTAATGTTTGGTCATAACCAACACACCGAGGACATTCATTCAAGTCGCATCGCGAAGCACTGCGAAGCCGCTTTCACACAGCGCTGTGTTGGGCTCAAGTCGGGTCCAAACTACTTCTTCGGTGCTATTCTGCATGATTATTCTAAATAAGAGTTCGGCCGAGCCACCCCGAGTTGCGCCGAACCAACTCGAGTACCAACTCAGTAAGTAGTGGTCAAAAGTAGTTCTCATCTAGTCATCTTGGTTCTGCCATGTAATTCCCATTTTAATAATCGCGCTCAGACAGACCTAATACGCGAAATCAACATAATAAAATTACATTTCAATTCTGATTGACTTACGTTAGGTTCAGGCCAACAGTGCACTTGTAAATGTTGACAGGTACGCGCAAGAACTATACTTTTCATGACTTGATAGAAAATGAACAACAAACTCTTCACTACTAAACCGGTTTAAACTGCACGTTATGTTAAAGGCACACTGTCCTACTTGTAGCTACTTGCTCCCTCTATATAGAAAACTTCCCAAATCGGTGCCTGTTGGTCCCCCATGATCCTCTTTTTCTTATGTTAAATGAGAGCTGAGTTAATGAGATAGCCACCTGTCACAGTGACCTCGATGGCTCGCTGTGTGGTCTAATCCCTTCTAGCTGCAGTAGTAACGCCTACCTTTAAGTCCTTTCAGTGTCGGGGGGGGGGGGTGACCCTGCCACGCCCCCTTCAATCGATAATTTTGACTACGCATGTATGAACAATGTGGAAGAGAGTTTCGTTTTTGATACAAAATATATAATTTAATTTTTTCTTTTTAAATTTTGCTTTCGTGATTACTCTTTAGATTACGCCCTCCAACATTTAACGGTACCTCGGCATTTGCACAACCACACAACGGAAGAGATTTGTGTGCACACAAACTAAATATAAAATCAACAAATCACAACTTACCTCATGCTTTAACAAACAAAAAAAATCATTTGGTAAATATTGACAAATGACAGTCATAATTCATTTTATTGATAAAACTGGATACCTTTACTATTGACTAAGTTGTTTCTGTGCATGCGGGTCGAGGGCCGGGTTGGAGGGGGGGGGGGGGGCTAACCTAATACACGCACGATTCGGTACAGATCAAATACAACCTTTAAACGGCCCGAAACTGAAGAGGCAAAACTCAAGCGAGGTTAACATAAATACAATGGACCCTTAAAGCATGTGATAGTACTATTTGCCCAGCTCTCAAAGTTTGGTCAGTAAATGGCCTTCCGTCGACTCCGCTGAATCAGTAGGTTACGCAGACTGGTACCTGACATGATCTAGGAATTTAAGTTTGTCAACCCCCAACTATTATTGAAACGGTAAGTGTGAATTAATCGTCTGACATTGTTTATTTCATACGATGAGATCCATGACGTTAAGTTGTTAATGACAATGATAGTAATGAGTTATTTCATAACGCCTGGTGTGGTGTCGATTGATCTCTCTGATTATGTTCTAAAAATTGTAAAAATAGTTTGACTAGGCTGTAATGAACTTAATGATGTTATGACATGAATGATGATTTTAAACAGTTAGTGTTGTATGAATCTGAGGATGGCTTTAGAATTATGTTATGTTTGTTATAAATTGGACCAAACTGGCATTTTCTTAATGTTATTCAATTTTACTGAAACCAGTATGTTGATACTCGAGGGGGGGGGGGGGGGGTGGTGTTAACAATGAGAAGGGGAATAAATGTTGCTCTGATCCCATCCTTAGCGGTTCCGGAGGGCGTTTGAAAATCACACTGTTTTCAAACAGTTTGGTAATCAATTCCTCTCTGTCAATTTTGGACCAACGTCCAAAGTATTCTGTTCTAAGGTCAATTAAATATAATAAGTTATTTTGGAAAATTCGGCATGTCAAGGTCTATGGTGCGATTCGTGGGTATGACCTAGTACAAATGTTTTTCCAAGTTTCAGGAGTGTAACAAATAGCAGAGAAGACAAGAAAACAAATTATAGTAACAAATACAAATACGAAAAAAAAGAAACCATCAGCTAATGCCTGTGGATCACCAAAAGAAATCAAGTTTTTTTTAAAGGCTGTTCTCATTAACTGATGGTACAATAGATAAGAACTACCTAAATCCGTTTTAAGGCATTATGATTATAAATATAAATGAATATAAACACAAATATATGCCGTATATATATATTTAAAAGTCATACTTTAAATACAGTTTCTGCTCAGGTATAAAAGATGAGATAAGGGTAGTTCAGCATGTCTCGTGAAAATAGGCCCAATGATTGTTATCTATCTATCTGTTTGGGCGACGGTCGCTGTTTTTAGGGGGGAGGGGAGAAGAAAAAATCCGACCGATCGAATGGCACCTAATAGCAAAACAACATCTTTTGTTTAAAGGCCTGATAGATCGGACAGCAGCACATACATTTCTACTTTGGCTCAGCATACACGTACTTGGGTGATTTTAAAGAGGGGGGGGGGGGGGCAAACTGATAGCAGGGTAAAATACCGGGAGGGGGTCATTTTTTTCAAATCTAGAACTTTAATAGCGAGCCATTTCCCCAAGCTCTTAAATACGAGCTTATCGGCATTTACAGTAGGAGTAAACAAACGATATCCGTTCTACATATTAAATGAATCGTGCCGGTTATATTTAACTAGCTAACCCGAACTAAAACTGTGAGTTAGGGGAAGATTTGTTTTAAATGAATGAATCAGCAAAAGGGGGCTTACAAGGGGGAGGGGGCGGCAAGTGTAAGAACAAAGCCCCCTCCCTCTTTGCCCTCACCACTCATTTATTCATAGATGACATTGTGACTTCTTAAGTATCAATCGAAGGGACATAGGAGAACAGAAAATTAATTGCAACATGGTCTAAGAAGGACCCCCCCCCCCTAAAAAAAATCGTCTGTTTACCTAACGTTTGATACCAAGTAGGCTATGTTTGTCCACGTACTAAGCCGAAGTAGTATAATGATAGTATCTTATTGATTTTGTTACTCAATGTTTAATTTAATGTTGAATGTTGCTCCATCAAGCAGGTTTAAGTTAACAATATGATAAATTATAAAATATATGATGAAATATATGATATAGCATACATACAATACTAATTAAAATGGGAAGCGCTTCAAAACGAAGTATATTAAGTATTAAACAAATGTGACTACAATAACTATTATCATTATCACCATAATTATTATCATTATTATTATAACAATATTAAATAATGATATATAAGAGCTACCCTATTATAGTTCCCCTTTTCTATAAATTAGTACAAGCACGAGAATAGCTAAATTAAGACTATATTAGCTGATGTTCAAAACAATATATCAGTGTATAGGTGTTTATTTCGGCTATAATCATTTTGGCATGCCACCCCAATCAAAATGAATGGCTCAGTGGAAGAGTATAGTTAGTTCTCCTCACCGGGAGGTCATGGG
Source organism: Strongylocentrotus droebachiensis (assembly GCA_035222895.1). NCBI lineage: Eukaryota > Metazoa > Echinodermata > Echinoidea > Camarodonta > Strongylocentrotidae > Strongylocentrotus > Strongylocentrotus droebachiensis. The sequence continues at coordinate 55,575 of JAVYIG010004452.1, forward strand.
TTCGAAACTAAGTCGAGGCTCAAGTGTACACTCAGCTGTAGGCCTCATCGTGCGCCTCATTTCGCAATTTTCCTGTTCAATATTTGTTATCATTGCATTGTATTATTATCTTAATTAGTTTCTGTATCCATTGTGTATTCCGCTTGTAAACAATACAAATTTAAGTTTATAATTCATTAATGATAAAGAATCATTAAATTGAATTGAATAAATATATACTTTCTCCTTCTCAGCAATCAGAATAGGAATAAAATAATATTATTCAACGGACAGCATTTTCTGCTGACTCACACCCAGTGTCCTTGAATTTTACACCCAAATAACATCCGACGAAGTTCACTATGAAACACTATGATCATACTGAAACTCTAATCGCGTATGAGGATCTATATCCGTTTACAAATCGAAGCGATTGTTTTCAAATCCAGTTCGGCCAGGTCTTCGACTTGAACTAGATCGGGCTAGATTTTTATCAGAACTTTCAGAAAGGTTGCAATTCAAGAACTTCTAGAGAATCCATGAAATTACAGTCATGGTTCCATATTAAGTAATGATTTCATGTTAATTAATGGTTTTATCACGATCTTAAAGACAAACAATCAAATCAAGGGCAATGCTTATCTTATGATAAACATTACCATAGAAACCATATTCGAATTACGTAATATGTCATTGTAATGTTCGTACATTTCAAAAGGTGACGCACGGGGTAATAAGGGTTGATTTTGCGAAAGTAGTTGCGATCATTTCTTTTAAAGAATGTATCAATCTCGTACTAAATTCATTTCATTTAAATATCTGAAAAGACATTTTGTTCTCCAAATTTGCAATTTAAAAGTAAAGCTCAATTCATGAGGATAATTCTCAAAGACAAGTAGTTTTCAACAATTTTCGAGGAGACTGTATAATTATCCGGCCGGACAGCTAACCCCTACTTAAAAGTCCTCTTTTAATATTTTCCGAGCTAAACGCGTTTCACCAAATGACTGATCGTCACCATTAAACATGTTGCTTATTCGCTTTTAATAAATTAATTCACGTTTCGATATTTCGGTATTTATCTGACATCCTTGGCGATACTGACTTGGTCCTGTCTTAAACTGTAATTTCATGAACCTGTATGTTACCCGGAGAGTGGATGTGTCCACACAGACATTTAATACTGTTGACCTCGCCGAGACGTATGGACAGCGTAATATTGTCTCTCAAGAACTTATACGTTTCTAGGAGGAAGACCCTGTTCATACTGACATTAATCTTGATAACCATACCATCTTCCTGACCTCGGACGGTTGTGCGACACAGTATCGACAGCGAGATGTTGTCTCATGTAGTGTTCATGTAGTTGCATGAATGTGTACGTTTCCAGGAGAGTGGAACTGTTTACAAGAGCATGTATTCTCTTTTCCATAAAGTCTTCCTGACAGGCGCGTAGCCACGGGGGGGCACGGGGGGGCACGTGCCCCCCTAAAATTTCCAGGATCGGTTGAAATTTTGTAGACCCCTTTTTTTGACCTCGATCGATTACATGTATGTGCCCCCCCCAAACATCAAACTCTGGCTACGCGCCTGCTTCCTGACCAGCTTTCCCATGTTGGGTAAGCTGAATGTGGGCAATCCACCGTATCTCATGCATTGTTATTATGTTTTATACGGAAATAAATACTACTACTACTACTACATTGGGTAGACATCTGGAACCGTATGGACAGCTTAATGACTATGGTTTCATGGACATGTACGTTTGCCGGGGAGTGACCATGTCCACACAAACATTTAAACTTGTTTACCATGCTGTTATTCATTGCATAAATGTGTGACACTGAAAGTGCAATGACGTACGGTATAAGATAAGGGACCGGTCACATTATAATCCCCGATAACTATAACAAAACAGATGACTTAAACAATGAAATCAGCCTTTATTTGACATTTTCCCAAAAGTTTTCACAACTATTATGACATTCGATATTGAACATGATAATAAATGTAAGAGACTCTGGACAGTCATGAACTTCGTTTCCTATTCTCTGTTTGTTTCCATTAAGCGTGTGTGTATTTAGTAAATACCCCCTAAATAAAATCTTACAACAATTGTCAATATGAGTAAAACCAAAGTCTTGTCTCTTTGAACTCAGATAATTCTTGTCATTTTGTTTTCATTATAATATGCGTCTTAAACATGACAAGCAAAGATAACACACACGCACAATAATATGTCATGAGTTTCCAACACCAAGCAATAAATTGGTGAATGCTTTAGTTCTGTTTTGTTCTTTTTTCATCGTTAACCTCTATTATATAAAAGAGCAAGTAAGTCAACATATAAAACATCTATCTCAATATTATTGCGTTATTTGATTTGATTTATTTCACTTGCAGTTTCACCATCCCAATTTACTGACAGCCAGTCTTTGCCTAGGAAATTTATGATGGCTCATATTTTTGTCTACAATCGTCTTATCTACTAAACTCTATGAATGAGTAATTAAGTCAACATGATTAAACAAATATATCTCTAGTTAAACAAATATGTCTAAACTATTGAAATTTCTCCCAGGAAGCAATACATTATAATAAAAAAATATATATATATCTCTGTCTAGAAATCTTGTCCAGATATTTTATTTATGTACGTGTACATGAATTACAACTGCGCGTAACAAACGACTTGCAGTATTGACTGAGATCTGTGTTTACTTATGAGATACATTAATGTAAAGCGTATTTCACTTTTGCCTCGTCACAACTGAGCGAGCTTTTATTTGTGCACTTTTAAACATTACTAATCGTAATCGGCATCTAGGGGATTATTGAATGCCTGTTGCTGTAAAGTTATATCGCTACATGTTCTTCAGGGTGGTACTTATATTGTTCTTTTTTATCGTCATTCATAAATACACCACACTATCATAACTTTATAACTCTTGTAATTTCACTTGGGTTTCACTTCCAGTCTGAATTTCCCAATATTCTGACGGTCAGCTTTTGCCCAGTGGATCATGACGTCGCCTCGGTGCTGTGGCATCTTCAACCGGCCGGTAGTCTTCACTGTTCTACTTGCCTTCGCCGTCTTCAACTACTTTGGTGTCCAGGGGCCTTACACGACGGGGATCCTGACCACGCTCCAACGCGAGTTCAAGTTTAAGAGCTCCGAGGTCGGGTTCCTTCTCACCGTCAACGACATCGTCGGGCTCATCGTCGTCACACCGCTGGCCTACCTTGGCGCTAAGAGCCACCGACCACGAATCATCGGCATCCTTATGATCATCTTCTCCATCGGTTGCTTCGTCAGTGCCATCCCGCAGTTCGTTGGCGGGGGCGATGACGGACTGAAAAACGACACCGATCCGATGTTGATGAAGGAGCCGCAGGTGTTTCTATGCGAAGATAACGTCGTTGGTGATGACGATAAGTGCACTGCGGCCGAGGAAGCTGCGTCAGGTGCCCAATATAGCAGAGCGATTTGGTTGTTTCTTGGACAGGCTCTATGCGGCATCGGAGGGGCTGGGTTCTTCCCTCTTGGCATCACCTATATCGATGATGGTGTACCCAAGTCATCGTCTTCAGTGCATGTCGGTAAGTCTTTTATCTGGTTACCATGGTTACATAGTCTGACAAGATCATCTAGGCGGTTCTACAACAATATATGTTTCCTCGACCGCTGCGCCGCGGTCAATATCCTCCCTATTGTTCACTTCATCCCAGGACCAAACAATTTAGTTATACCTAACCCAAACCCTAACCATTTACAATAACCATTTACAATAACCGTAACATTATAACGCCAAACTCAGCTTCAAACCAATATATTTGAAGTGATGACGTCACAACCAGTTGTTGCCCGCTCGCCTGGTCACCAGTCAATGATTTGCCCATCCATATTTCTAAAACGTATATGCAAATTGGTCACTACTGAAAACAAGGAGATAACATCGCAGGATGATATTATATCAGAAATTGTATTATTCTACTCTAAATTGTATGAAAATAATCCTGTTATTGATGTAGACTTAAATACAATATTAAATGATCCAGATATAAGTAAATTAACCGCTTCAATGTCACAGAAGCTCGAAGGAGAACTCTCCATTGATGAAGTTCATCAAGCACTTATAAATATGAAAATTAATACACCCTCGAATTTTTCAAACGTTTTTGGAAAGAATTATACATATTTTCATTGAGATAATTGAACTCTGCATATTCATCCGGAATGTCCTATACACAGAAGTTAGGAGTCATCTCTTTAATTCCCAAAGGAAAAAAAGATAGACATTATTTGAAAAATTGGAGACCCATATCTTTATTGAACGTGGTGTATAAATTAGGTTCCGCTTGTATAGCAAACAGATTAAAGAACGTACTTCCTTTTCTTATACATGAAAATCAGAAAGGCTTTATTTCAGGGCGCTTCATTGGAAAGAATATCCGTTTGTTATATGATTTATTATTGTATACTGATATCAATGACATTCCTGGTTTATTGCTGCTTATAGATTTTGAAAAAAGCATTTGATTCTATTTCTCATGATTTTATTAGAAAAGTATTGCACTTTTTAAAGTTTGGTCCCTCTATTGTAAAATGGGTTAATGTATTCTATGAAAATGCTTAATCCTGTGTATTAATCAATGGACACCTGTCTCCAAGATTTTCAATAGAGCGAGGTTCGTTGTCAAGGAGATCCCATGTCAGCTCTTATCTTTCTATTATGCGCCGAAATACTAGGTCTTTTGTTTAGAAATTCCGATTCCATTGTTGGTTTGAGATTATCTGGTAGACAACTTAAAATAATTCAATACGCGGATGATACTCTTCTAACATTGAACGGGTCAGTAATGAAATTAAACAGTGCATTAAACATTTTAGATAAATATAATGCAATGTCTGGTTTAAATATACAGAAGACACATGCGATTTGGATTGGAGGATTTAAAAACAAGAAAGATGGTGTTCTTTTGAATAGAAATCTAAATTGGGTGTTTGATGATTATTTCAGATTTTTAGGTATAGACTTTTGTACGGATTTGCCCAAATTGATAATTCACAATTATAATGAAAAATTTAAAGAAATCAAAATTCAAATGCCATCGTGGTTATGGCGATACTTAACTGTTCTTGGAAGAATCACTGTCGTCAAGTCATTGTTGGTATCCAAATTAAACTACCTTTTTTTGTCCCTCCCTAATCCTGGTGAAAATCTTTTGAATGATATAAATGCTCACTTTTATAGATTTATATAGGGGGAGAAACCTGATAAAATAAGTAGAAATCAAATATCACAAAGTTACTAAGACGGAGGGGTTAAAATGATAGATATATACACACATTGCCAATCATTAAAAAAAATCCTGGATTAAGAGATTAGTAATTGGCTCAATAGATAGCAATATCCTCTGTCTTTTGCAATCTTTGTTGCCTGAACTGCAAGATTTAAAATTATATATGGGAAACAATTATTTTCGGGAACTGGCAGGTAAAACAAAGAACTTTTTTTGGAAAGAAATGTTCATGGCTTATAGTACGCTCTTGTCCATGCATTATGTATTTATGATAACATTTCTTGCCAACCCTTATGGAATAATGATTACATTAAAATAGGCAATCGCTCAATATATAATACAAAATTGTGTCAAAATGAGGGATTTCGTTTTGTCAATGATATTTTAGACACAAATGGTGATTTTTGTTCTCTCTGGAACACTTCCAAGAAAAGTATAATATTCAAATAAATTTTCTTTTTTATCGTGGATTATGCGATGCAATTAGACAAGGGTTTAACAATTGTACTATTTTTAACAAGGTGCCACAACCTCTTTTCCCAGATACAATGGCATTTGTTATGAAATGTATTAAAGGATGTTCACATATGCAATTTTATTAAAGAGAAGAAAAGGACTATGTAAAAGTTTTCTTAAATGGAAATGCATTTTCGACCTGAATGATAAGAGATGGGAAACATGTTGTTCTATTGGATTTAATTATACCATTGATGTGGGCTTACGATGGTTTCAGTTTAAAGTTTTGCAACGCATATTATATACGAATTACGAACGATCTACTGTTTAAAATGAATTTAGTCCCAAGAAAAGAATGTACATTTTGTAATGAACAGATTGAAACAGTTATACATCTGCTATGTGATCTGCTCACAAGAAAATGGTTTCAATTCAGGAATTAGTTTACTTAAAATGATATTTTTTCTGTATTTGTTTTTCTTTCCATGAGTGTCAGAAATGAATTATTGATTTGTTCGTTTTCTGTTAACTCAACAGTTCAACAATACTTGTATCTTGAAAAGCCAATTTTATTTATGTTATAAATGTAAATTACCTTGAATATATATTTGTTAATTTGTTTCAAATGAAAATCGATAAAATCCCTGTGGAGGGAAAAATATGGAGAATTTTTCTTCTTTTTTCTAAAAGGAATAAATGTCGGAACATGCCTGACAAAAAGATATGCATCGCGAATATTTTGGTACAATGAGATGAAAGATTTCAACTTCTATTTTAATAATGATGATAATGATGATTTTAATAATAATTATTATAGAAATGATAGTGTAGTATAGATAATGATAGTAATAATATAACATGATAATGATAATAATAAAAAAAAGTAATGATAACAGCTACATCTCCATATCCATCTCAAGGGATGCTCAAGGCGCCTAGTAGTACAATTGTATTATTAAATTGACCCGGCTGCCCTAAGGCGCTTGAAAAGCATTTAGGGAAGACCTTCCTACCCATTTACTACACCGTAGGTGGAAAGTAGTACATGTAGATTAATATCCTTCCAAATTACGTTTTAATTTTTTTAAATATTTTTTTAAAGGAATTCGCTAACGCCTGCATATTCCTTCCTTATGACATTCATTTTTCTGTTCCCCTCACAGCCGCCCTGTTCATGATGGGCAGTCTTTCACCGGTCTTCGCCTTCAGCGTCAGTGCTTTTAGTCTCGGCCTCCACTCAGACTTCTATAGGATCGATGTCGACGAGCTCGGCTACGATGACAAAGATCCTCGCTGGATCGGGGCCTGGTGGCTGGGCTATATCGTCTACGGTGCCGTACTTCTTCTCGCTAGTATACCATTCTTCTTCTTTCCAAAGGTTCTTTTTTTTAATATCTTATTTAAGTAATAATTGTTCTATCTGACCTTGCACACCGTCCGTGTCAAGGGCTGGAGTTACAAATCCTGCAAAATAATAATAAGTCCAAACTCTAGTTGGACACAGATAAAGTTAAGTTCTGATCATGTGATTGCATTGTAAAAGAGACAGTGTGGAATCGATCAGAAAAGGTTGATCATCTAGCATATAGGTATTGGTGTGTACTGCTAGGTTCTGGTATCATCAAAATGATAAGAAATTTGACCCGGTTTTGGTAAAGTTACAAGCATTGTACACAGAAAGATGTATATGAGACTACACAAACATTTTGCATAAAAATCCGTCCCGGTTTGTATGCTGTTACATGTCATATTTAGTATATTAAAGTAGATATTAATTTCATTGATTTTAAAAACTAACTTTATTTTCATTATTGCAAAGTTGAAACTTTGATTCGAAAAGGTTATCAAAATTCAATGCTTGGAAACATTCGAAGTAATGATTATTATAAATTACAAAACGCCTAAATACAGCCCGGCATCGCACCTGAATAGCTCTCCGAACGCTGCTGAGATGTGTGAGATCACAGCAGGGGCGTAGACAACGGGGGGGATGAGGGGGATGCATCCCCCACCTCACAAGGTGGGGGGGATGGCATGTACAATCATCCCCCCAGGTTTTGGGGAATGATATTTGCTTACTTAATAAGTCATAATGATGATAATAATAGTAATAATAATAATGATAATTATTATAATATTAATAATAATAATAATTATGATGATGATAATAATAATCCTCATCATTATTGTAATTGTGTTTATTGTTATTAGCCGCATTCACACGGTGAAAGCCAATTCAGACGGTAAAAAAAAGAAAATCTTACAAGTATTTTGTGGTTATCTTGTGGTTTGGAAACCACAAGATAACCACAAGATTAAACAGGCGCGGATCTACGGGGGGGGGGGTTAAGGGGGTTTAAACCCCCCCCCTTGGGCGCCCCCCCCCCCAAAAAAAAGGAGAAAAAAAAGAAGAAAAAAAGAAAGAAAAAAAGAAAGAAAAAAGAACGCACGCTGGAGAGAAACCCTTTCAAGTGCAAATATTGTGAGAAGATATTCAACTCATCTGGTAACTTAACCCAGGCGCGGATCCAGGGGGGGGCCGAGCGTGCCTTGGCCACCCCCCCCCCCCCCCCCCGCAAAAAAAAAAAAAAAAAAAAAAAAAAGGAGAGAGAGAGAAGGAAAAGAAGGGAAAGAGGAGAGAAAGGGAAAAAAAGAAGAAAAGAAAAGAGGGAAGAAGGAGATCGGGGGGGGGGGGGGAGGGAGGAATTGCCTCCCCCTCCCCCCCCCCAATAAAAAAATAAAAGAGAAGGAAGGAAAGGGAAAGAAAACAGATAAAGAGGAAATAAAGGGAAGGACAAAATAGGAAGAAGAAAAGAAAAGAAGGGGGATATCAGTTGCAATTTTCCTACCAACAAGTTGTGGATCGAGGAGGGGGGGGGCAAAAGACCCTAGCCTCCCCCCCCCCCCCCCTCGTCCCCGCTAAAAAAAAAGAGAGAAGGAAGGAAAAGGAAAAGAGGAGAGCTAAAAGGAAACAAAAAGAGGAAGAAAATAAGAAAAGGGAGAAAAGAAGCGGAGATCAGTTGCGGTTAATCCCGCCAACAATGTGTGGAGCGGGTTGGGGACCAAAATGACCGTGCCCCTCCCCCCCCCCCCCCCCCCCCAGCAAACCTAAACGAGAGATAAGTAAGGGAAGGGAAAGTGAAAGAGGAGAGAAAGGGAAAGGAAAAAAAAGAGAATGAAGAAAGGTAGGGGATATCAGTTGCAATTTTCCCGCCAACAAGGTGTAGATCGGAGGGGGGGGGGGGGGGGGGGGGTCACTGGCATACTGATAGTGGAGGGGGGGGGGGGTGGAGAAATAGAATTCAAACGTGGTTTATTTATTTTTCCTCACTTCATGCGTTTGTTGGAAAATGACAAATTCCTAAATTTACAGCCAGGCAAGAAAATGCTTCTTGAGATGCCTACATATCAGGGCCCGCGGAACGGCGGGGATCGGGATCCTCGAGCCCCTCCCCCACACTTTCTTTGAAAAAGTATATTAAAGAGAAATAGAAAGAAAGAGAGCGAGAAAGAAAAAATAGTTAACTGCCAGTGTCACATTATAATGGGGTATCAAAATATGCTCATCTAAACATGATTAAAATTAATGCCTAAAATCCTAAGGGCTCTGCCCCCTGGATTCCACCTAGGGCCCTAAGGCGGGCCCTTAGATGCTCATATGACGGTCATTTAATGCCTAAAACCCCTGAGCTTCTGGGGGCTCTGCCCCCTGGACCCAACCAAGAGCCCTTAGGCGGGCCCCTCGATACTCATCTGACCGTAATTGAGTGCCTAAAACCCTTGAGATTCCGGGGCTCCGCCCTCTGAACCCCAAGCCAATTAGTGACCTGCCATTGTAACAATTAGGTATCAAAATAATGCTCATCTGACCGTAATTAAATGCCTAAACTCCTGAACCTCCGGGGCTCTGCCCCCTGGAACCCGTCTAGGGCGCTAAGGCGGACCCCTGAATGCTAATCTGACCGTAAATTAAAACCTTAAACCCCTGAGCTTCCGGGGCGGACAAGGTATCAACATATGTTCATCTGACAGCAGGCGCGTAGCCAGGGGGGCGGTGGGGTGGTCCCCCAATAAACGCCGGCCAAAAAAGAGAGGAGTGTAAAGGAAGAGGACGTAGGAAGAAAAGAGAATAGACAAAGAACATATTTGAAATTCAGACAAGGATTAAGAGTCGAGAACGGTACAACGAATCGTCTTCTTTCTCTAATGAATTAATGAAACGTCAAAGCTTCCGCGCTACGCGCGGGGGAGGGCAAGGGGAACTTAATTCAGACGAGAATAATTTTCGGGAACGGTACAACGAATCGTCTTCTTTTTATAATAATTTAATGAAACGTCGAAGCTTCCGCCCTTCACGTGGGAGGGGGGAAACTGAATTTAGACAAGGATTAAAGGTCATAACGGTACGACGAATCTTCCTCTTTCTCTAATGATTTAATGAAAAGTAAAAGCTTCCGCGCTTCGCGCGGGTGGGGGAAACTAAATTATTTTCGAGAGCGGAACAACGAATCGTCTTCATTCTCTAAAAATTTAATGAAACGTCGAAGCGGGGGCAAAACTGAATTTAGACAAGGATTAAGAGTCATAACGGTACAACCAATCGTCTTATTTCGCTAATGATTTAATGAAACGTAAAAGCTTTATTCAGACGAGGATTATTTTCGAGAACGGTACAACAAATCTTCTTCTTTCTCTAATGATTTAATGAAACGTACAAGCTTCCGCGCTTCGCGCGGGAGGGAGGAGGGGAAAACTGAATTCAGATGAGGATTAAGAGTCGAGAATGGTACAACGAATCGTCTTCTTTCTTTAATGATTTAATGAAACGTAAAAGCTTCCCCGCTTCGCGTGGGAGGGGGGAAACTGAATTTAGACAAGGATTAAAAGTCATAACGGTACAACCAATCGTCTTATTTCGCTAATGATTTAATGAAACGTAAAAGCTTTATTCAGACGAGGATTATTTTCGAGAACGGTACAACAAATCTTCTTCTTTCTCTAATGATTTAATGAAACGTACAAGCTTCCGCGCTTCACGCGGAAGGGAGGAGGGGAAAACTGAATTCAGATGAGGATTAAGAGTCGAGAATGGTACAACGAATCGTCTTCTTTCTCTAATGATTTAATGAAACGTAAAAGCTACCGAGCTTTGCGCGGGAGAGGGGGATGAATTAAGACGAGGATTAAGAGTAAAAAACTGTACAACGAATCGTCTTCTTTTTCTAATGATTTAATGAAACTTAAAAACTTCCGCGCTTCGCGCGGGAGGGGAAAAACTATTTTCAGACGAGTAGGCACGTACGGAAGGGGGGGGGGTAGGGGGTTAGGGGGTTGACCCTCCCCCCTTAGGTTTTTTATGTGTGTATTTTGGTGCAACCCCCCCCCCTTTTCTGTGATTTTTTTTTTTTTTAAATTTAACATTTGTTTAAAAAAAATATGCCAATGGCTGACCTAAAATAGGTGACCTCACCCCCCCCCCCCCAACGGAACAAAATGTCAAATTTTCAAATTTCGAGACCCCCCCAAAAAAATAAGTGTCCTCTCCCCCCCCCCCCCCCCCTTTCTCTTACTTCACTACCGTCGGGCTAAATGTATAATCTATTGCCTCACTCTAAACCCCGCGCATGGTTTTTATTTTGATGACAAATGCAGCGATACAAAAATAAAGGAATCTGTCGCTTGTAAACAAAATAAGACGCCATTGTATATTCAGCCCGGCCCCCCCCCCCACTCAGTGTTATTTAGGGTACGCATATGCGTGTTCCAACCGACCCCCCCCCCCCCCCTTTTCAGCAAAAGTCCGGTGTGTAAAGTCAATACGGGTCGACCTTTTTCTTTTGTTACGAAAAGGACATTTTGGCAACACGCATGCGGTCATTTCGGAACCTGAGTGGGGGGCCGGGCTCCAAAGCAGCTGGGATATACGAGAGATTCGCCGGAAAAATAACGATGTTTTAATGACGTCACTATATGGACCAATACTGCCCAAGCAGACGACATCCCATAAAGAATGAACATTATTGCAAAGCTATTATTTGTCAAATTATAATGAGTTTAGTATATATAAATGTAATGGCATGTCAAACTATTCAAAAAGGGATATGACCCGATTCTGATAACTAAAATCTTTTGCTTGTAAATACGGATAGGGGTTAATTAACAATCAAAGAAACCAGACTTTCAAATTGAAAACCCCCCGGAATGATACTAAGGACGGCATTTGTTCCCTCTTGGAACGCCGAACATACCGCGATGCGTGCAGCTGAATATACAATGGCGTCTTATTTTGTTTACAAGCGACAGATTCCTCAGCAACGTTCGGAGAGCTCTTCAGGTGCTATGCCGGGGCTGTATTTAAGCGTTTTGTAATTTATAATAATCATTACTTCGAATGTTTCCAAGCATTGAATTTTGATAACCTTGTCGAATCAAAGTTTCAACTTTGCAATAATGAACATAAAATTAGTTATTAAATTCAATGAATATCTACTTTAATTAACCCCTATCCTGTGTATTTACAAGCAAAAGATTTTAGTTATCAGAATCGGGTCATATCCCCTTTTGAATGGTTTGAAATGCCATTACATTTATATACACTAAACTCATTATAATTTGAGAAATAATAGCTTTGCAATTATGTTCATTCTTTATTGGATGTCGTCTGCTTGGGCAGTATTGGTCCAAACAGTGACGTCATTAAAACATCGTTATTTTTCCGGCGAATATCTCGTATATCCCAGATGCTATGGAGGTGGTTGTATTTTTATTTTTATAAATCACCCGATATGTAGTTGACCTAAAACTTGTACGATGGCCATCTGTTAGCTTACCAGTTTCTAGTGATGCATTAGTTGACATATTTGTGATTTTTTTTTAATTTCCACTTGAAGGCATTCAAAGAGCCATGCTTTTCAGGGAACATTTTTTATCTGATGTTCTTCCACACTTGCATAATAACAATGATAATGCTCACAAACTAATGTTCTCAACCTTCTCTTTAAACACAATTCCATAAAGTCGCAAGCGGAGCCTAAATCTGTCAGTCTCTGTGCTGTCTCCGTATATAGCCTCCTAGTTCAGACTCTCTGTTATCCGTTACGACTGTCAACACCCCGCATGTTTAGATTAGGCAAACTGAAGAAATCTTTTTAAAAGGGTTATCATGGAGCTAATGAAGACGAGAAATGGGTAGTTTCGTCAAGCCATCGTGTTGCATCATGGACCTACTGAGAATAACTCCTTGATTGCACCGTAGGTCCATGGTTGCACCAAGAAATGCTCCCGTCAGTCGGTCCATCGTGTATTGTGCCATGTTGCACATGCGAGGTGAAGAAAGTAACCGAAGCGATTTGACTTTTACCAAACAAATATCACTCCACAGGAATGGCCTCATCTTGAACTTGAAGGGACAAAAGAGGAGTTGAAGGAAATGAACATCCCGCTCGACCGAGAGAACTCGTCTTCTCCCAACATCTATATGATGAAGGAGATGATGCCTAAGGAGGGGACATCCATAATGGACCTCATCAAAGGTATCAAACACTATGAACATGACGGACAAAGATAGAGGACAACATAATTTTATACAGTTCCATTCTACCCTCAACAATTGCTGTGGTAGACAAAGGAACATCCCTTCACTGCTATTATGTAAACATGTGTAGAACAGGTGAATATGCATGTAACACCTGTTCTACACATTTTTATATCATAGCAGTGAAGGGACGTTCCTTTATCTACCACAGCAATTGTTGAGGGTAGAATGGAACTGTATATTTTGTCCTCTTTCTTTGTCCGTCATGTTCATAGTGAAAGATCATGAGCACAATGGCTAAAGCTCCAGTCACACCGTCGAGACTGACGGAAAACCGATAATCGGCCTGCCAAAGAAAAGTTATATAACCCCGAAACGGACAAAGATTTTATTGTATATTGGTCGATTTGTTTGTCAATGTGACTGGGGTATATTAGTTTCTAAAAGCAACGGAGAGCTTACAAAAAGTTGTCATTACTATATAATGATTCATGATTTATCTGTTGTCTAATTGGTTTGAAATCATTGCATTCATGTGCCAGCAATGATCATTTTCGACATATAAAATTGAACGCTCTTCTGTTTTGTTGATGATGATGATGATAATGATAAGGATAATAGCTTCTCGTATAAGACCGCTATCCACCTCTGCTTGGCGTTCACGGCACACGCTCGAAAATTCCCTGCCCCCCCTCCCCCTCTTCAATGTCCTAAGTCAATTTACATTTATAAATCAAGAGTATCCTCTCCATTAGTATCCTCGCTAGTTCATAATCATTTTTGAGGCATGATTCCCTTTAATGTCCCTTTAATAGTCACTTAGACTTTCGAGAAATCAACTCAAGAGAAATCTCAATACCCCAGTCTGTCCTATAATCTCACATATTATTTCGTCTGTCATCCCTCTTGCTTTCCAATACACACAAATAACACAATAATACACTTCAATTATTGTGGAATAGCCTGACAACGACTAGAATTCAAAGAACGGGAGCAAAAGAGAACAGAAGAGAAATAAGCAATCTAAATTTAAGTCATGCCAAATAGACTCCTAGTTAAATATATTTTAACATTGTTGAATAATAATGGCATTTCTATAGCGCCGTCTATCGAGAAATCATATTCTAAAGGCGCATTAATTATTACCTCGGCCTTACTCTTGCTGCCGTATATTACAGAGCCTCCAGCATCTCCAGGAACTAATTCATGCAAGGTATCCATTTACTTCACCTGGATGTACTATAATGAAATCTGAAAGTTAGTACCAAACTGACAAACGAGTCCAATTTGGACTAAAACCACAAGCTTGCTCGTTTAAACTTGTTACCTTGTTTGAATACAACCGATTCTAAAGTCTTAGCATATGTTTCAGGAACTTGCCTTTCCCACTTAATACATATGCGTACAGAACACTGTCATTGAATAATTTGATTCATAACCATGACATTCTAGATCCGAAACGTTCTCTTTCAAGAAAAAGTTGAAATTCGAACAAAAGCTCGTTATAGTCAAATATGAACAGGCAAACCTGTGTACGAGACAAGACCTCGTTTTCTTTTGCCCTTCTTTTGATAATTTTTAAAATCATGTCCGTAAGGTGAAAACACCATCCATGCTAATAACATGTCATTAAATTCAATTGACACAACTCTTTGTTCCGGCAACACTTTGTTGGTGGTAAATAAAACAGCGACAAAAAGAACGAATGTTAAATCTGCACAAAACATATTCATCTATTGACAAAGAGAAACGATACATGTATGTATAAATCTACTGCTGTTACAAATCCTCACGAATAATTGAAGATTCCTTGTAAAATAAAAACACGAATTTCACTACCTACGTATATTTGCGGTCTTCTTTAAACCAGCTCTGTGGAAAAATATCTTTTGTAATTTCTCCCAATCAAAGCTTATGGAATAAATTTTATCACTTACATCCAAATGAATATCATGCATTTTGCGTACCTACGCTCACTTGCAGGTCAATCCAATTTTCGCCCAAGGCACAAACATGTTCTGAGAATGAACAAAGCAAAAATTATGCTTATCTTATATTTATTTAGCTGCACGACACTCTGTGCTATTTCTCAAATCTAACAGAAAAAACCCTTTTCACAATTTCAAAGACTTAACGACCAATAATTTGTGCTCCAAACTATCGTCAACATTGCCATCTTTTGACTTCTCACTGCTCCTTCGCCCGTGCCTCTTCCAAAGCCTATTTGACACGGAAGCTCTGGCCTCGGCGGTAGCCCCTCCTGCTCTGAGGGAGTAGCCCCAAATTAAACTAGCCTCTTCCACGCATACCTTTCACAAACGAGCAACAACTGCCTCATATGCACTGGTATAACTTGACTGTTTGCTTTCTATGACAAACTCTTATTACCTTTGTTCCAATAAACTGGTCTGAATTGAATTTGTCAGATTTCTTGGAAATACCTTCCTTTGCCACATATGTTCTCGTAGAATTTCTACTGGACAATTAAGTACTTCATTAACTATTACTCATCAAGATGGTATTGCGCCTGCGATACTGATCTGACTTTCACTTCTCCGCCAACATATTACGGATAAATATGAGCTTTCAAACACAATGCCAGAAACGAGAATATAAACGAGATCTCTTAAACATTCAAACATCATCGCAACCTCCGTACTTATTGCATAAATCACTGAAAAAAAAAAAAAAAAACCACTGCGTCCTTCTTGACGACGAGTCTTGGACGTCCCTTCTCCCCTTTGCTTCGGCTCCGAAGATTGTCAAGCCATGACGATAAGATTCTCAGATCAAACCCTCGCTTTGTCCACCGCACCATGTATGGCCTTCTTGACTCCTAAACCTGGAGAGTGTAAATACAAATAACATGGTACAACTAAAAGTCTTCAATGCGACAAGCATAAATCTGCTTCGAGGGCTTCCAAAATTTCAGTTTTGGCCCTGCATCCTCCTCACCAGAGGGCAATATTTCAAATTCTTCAATAAAATGAATAGAACTCATCACCATCCCAAATCATGGGCCCAAATGAAGCAGACTTCAAATATGGGACTATATCAGTGAGCCCTTGCTTTTAATATCCGGCACCAATTTATCAACAGTTTTGGCAATGAATCGGGGTGGTGGTACCTACCCACCAATCGATATCTCATTCTCAACTCTGAGAAAAAACATCAATACAACTTTTCCCATTACACTATTTGGAATTAAACTTCCTACTTTTGGTATTATAATGACAAACAATAATTATTCTGTCAAACACATGAGTCCCCCACTTCTGATCAAGCCTATGTTACAAGCCTCAGTTTACATATGCCAGTCGTCACTGTCTGACGTCCTACTCAATCTATCAACCTGCCTGGTCTCACGTCTAGATATCCAAGCCGGATACATTTTTACATTGTTTTCTTCACAAACAATTCGTATTTCCAAAGCCTTTTCTTGGCAGGCGGAGTTACCACTCCATTTTATTACGATATCCACAACATTCTTGTTGTCCGTGTACCAGCGTACACTTCGCCCTTCCAGGCGATGCTCGAACAATACTTGCCGTTCTCACGACGGCTTCGAGCACTCTCCACGAGGAGCTTTAAATCTTCTCAGACTCGGACCTAACTCCCATGAGTTCTGTGTTACTATTTAACTTGTCTACACTCAATCTATCAACCTGCTTGTTCTCACGTCTAGATACCCAAGCCGGATCAATTTTTACATCGTTTTCTTCACAAACAATTCGTATTTCCAAAGCCTTTTCTTGGCAGGCGGAGTTACTACTCCATTTTATCACGATGTCCACAACATTCTTGTTGTCCGTGTACCAGCGTACACTTCGCCCTTCCAGGCGATGCTCGAACAACACTTGTCGTTCTCACGACGGCTACGAGCACTCTCCACGAGGAGCTTTGAATCTTCTCAGACTCAGACCAAACTCCCATGAGTTCTGTGTTACTATTTAACTTGTCTACATTTTCCCTGCAAAAAACCGAACCCTGCCAGCATATCTCATGTTTACCGAGATAGGAGCATTCCAACTCTTTCTGTTCACACATTTGAACAACTCCCTTGTCTTTAATAGACCAGTTCACGGTTATCCACGGATCCTCAAAAAATGAAGAGTTCCCACTTAGTACACTTTGAAATAATCACTCCAATAGCGATGGAGGTACTATATAAATAGCCTTTGTGTCCCCTTTTCAAAGAATTCTTCCACCTGTGTATCGTGGAGTGCACTGCTTGTGCATAACATGAATAATGATGACATCACTTTCATGAACACTATCCAGTATTTTGTATCCCTGTATTTCACAATTTGGTCTGCAATGACCTTTATCTACTCATGCTCGGACTGCAGCTATGAATTGACACACCGATTATCCAAACACGATGTGCATTGACACTATCTTTCCAACTACCTTCGCTAGAGACCTAACGAGCCCCCAAAAATACCAGACCTTCGATCTTTAGAAATTATAGTGGAAATAGAAACCTTAAAATCGGTTAATGCGTTTCTTTGCGATTCGCACTCGTTCGTTCAGAAAATCCCAATTTAGTCCTAGCCAGGAAGTATCGCCCACTGACATTTTTCTTCAGCAAGAAGAAGACCTAGACCTCAGGTTCCTTTAGCACTGAGACACGTAGAGAAACAGCCCCTTTCCTGCTGTCATGCCCTGCAATTCCGTGTTCAAGAAACATGATTGCGTTATGACCATGACCACGCTAATAACTTGACAACAAATCTCATCACTTTTAATGGTGAACACATACCCCGAGGTAGAAATGCCTAAAAGTAAAACGTTGAAAACGTGATACCTTATTTCACCGAAACCCCAGGCAAAGCCTAACATATGGCTTTCCACATTGACCATACCAATGTGAAGGTATTAATGCCAACTTTAGGCCGAACGTGAACACATAGTCACCCTTTTTATCTTTCACAATTAAACATCTTCATGTTTCTCTTTGCATTAATTGAGATTGACGCTCCTTCAATCTCGAACTTATCTGCACTGTCCTTTGTAATCGGACACAGGATTTATTACAAGAAGTCTCTCTTCAACTTCGTCAATTCATTTTCTACTCTATTAATACCTAAATGAGATGTAAAGGGAACTCGTACCCTTGATCTACTATCACAGACGTATCTATCAGCAATTTTCTTTTTTCTCCCCGAAAACAATTTCCTTCTTCTCTCGTAGTCTCCCTACAGGAAATGGTATATGCCAGCTACGAAACTCGTTTCACACTCCAATGCACGGTGATCTTTACTTTCCTTCAACCTCCTCCTCTTATTCAGTTATACAATCCTTCTCTACCAATTTACCCATCTCTCTCTCGACATATTTCGAATGGTCTTTGGCAGAAAGATTATATGGCAAATTAATCCCTAAAGGAGTTGAATGTAAGAGTAATTTGTACCCTTGTTCGATTATATCAGACATAATTATCAGCATGTATATATATATATCAATACATTTTCCAACATTCCTTCTTAATTTTCTCGTAGTCTCCTACAGGAGGTGCCATTTTGACAGTTACGAAACTCATTTAACACACCGTTTTAGTACATGGAGAATCTTTCCTTTTCGTATTACCTATAGTCTTCTTCTTTACCAATTTACCAGTCTCTCTCTCGAGACAAACCTTTCCAGAAAGATTATTGGGTAAATTAACCCCTATAAACGGGTGCATGTAAGGACAATTTTACTTAGCTCTGTATTGTAAAGAAGATAAATGAAGACCTCTCTGTCGTCAACTCTCCAATGCACTGCTTTTCCACACGAAAAACACGATCCCGGCTTTCTGATTGCTATTAATATAGCTGCTGAAAAAACTTCTTAGAAGTCAACGAATCGGGCTGGCCTGGCAGCCCCAGTTTGGTTGTCTCGCATGTCCGCGTTCACGAGATCGACAACCTCGGTCGGCTCCACGGTAGTTGTCTCGTTGAAAGCTCAAGCTAGAATAATTCAATTACACACTAATTCATGCCACGCCCTGGTCTCAGTGGCAGAATTAGCTCGCACACCTGTACGAGCTGCCTATGCAAATTACATTCCATCGGGGCACAGCCCCGGACCCAACATAAGTATGCATTCATTAACGATACAAACAACATTTGTCTGCTATACAATCGTACCGCAGACAAATAATATTTTATATATCCCACCGAAGTTATTTTCTGATTACATAACACGGCACTCGTACATGTCAACAGGTGATGGATAAAGCCATTGAAATTGCCATAATATATAGACTAATTTTATCGAAATTCTTTCCGACCGCGTTAGTTTATTATTCCTTCTTCGTTTTTCTTTAATTTTTGTCACAGGTTATATCAAGGCCATGAGTCGCCTGTTGACGAACCTCACCTATGTCACATGCCTTCTCGCCGTGAGCGCTGAACTCGCTCAAATGTCGGGATTCTTCTCCTTCGTGGGCCGTTACATCCAAACCCAGTATGACGTCACACCTGCCGTCACGTCGATTATTCTCGGTAGGTGTAAGGCTAGTCTAGGGAAGGGGCGGATCCGGGACTTGTGAAAGGTGGTCGGGGCGGAGTGGGGGGGGGGGGGGGGAGGTATTCCCCAATTAAGTTTGTTTGTATTAAAGGGGGTGGGGTAGGAAGTATTGGCCGGGGGTGTCCCTCCTCTCATACCCGCCACTGGTTTGGACATTGAAGGATGACGTTTTCGTTAGAGCCTCCCCCCCTCTCTTTTTCCCCCTTCATTTTCGTTCTTCAATTCTGGGCACTATGTTCCTCCATTATTTGCTACTGTGTGATGAGTGTAACGCGGTAAATACAATACAAAGGTATATAGATCGTGTTATCTTTTCTCACTTTTTAATTTGTTTTCATCACCCCTCCCCCTCCTTCGATTGAATGGAAAATTGCATCATCTGTGTACTCCAAGCTTTCATAACATTTTTTTTCAATATTTCAACATTTTCCGTACATGGTATCAGATCTGTAGTATTAATTGACGAGGGCATGTGCCTTTACTCCTACCCCCTACATGGCTATATTCTGCATGGTAGGGACAAATTAATGTATATTATTATTAATAGCCATTACTTCCATAGGCAATAAATACGTAATTTATTGTTATGTAACTACACCGTACCCCTACTCTTCCAAAAACTTACATTACCTTATTAAACTTACCCTCCCCCTTCATTTTCTTTCTAGGTTGCACGTTGGCACCGGCAGGCTTCTTCGGCAACCTGTTCGGTGGTCTTCTGGTCAAGAAGATGAAACTGACCATGAAGGGTCTGGGTGCCATGGCAATGAGCATATGCAGTATCACCTTCGTGCTGACCGCACTCAATTTCTTTGTCGGGTGTGGCAACCCGAGTATAGCTGGTATTACCGTCCCGTACCCAGGAGAGAGCGAGTAAGTGATATACTAGAGTACCGAAGTGCTAACATCATATTCGCTCAGAGCCTGCACAAGAGGTTCACCGCGAAATCATTCAAGCAACGGGCTGGAGCAGGGCAAATTCATTATTTGACGCTGGTGTGGTCGCCTTGCCATTGTTTGGCACAAAATTGGTTGGAACCAGCAACCTTGACAACTTGGCCAGTATAACAGACGTCACACTTTGGAACTGAAACCACTTGGCCATATCGGTGTTATCACCTTTTATATGCATTCAGTTTGTATTCCTGGTAAAGCTTCAATGACCTCTCTATCAGGAGTGGTTTCAAGATTGTTATAAAGGGGAGGGGGTTACCATTTTGCCCGAATTAATTTACCAGTCCCATCGGCCCTTCCCATGAATGCCCTCTCCCTGGATGGGGGATGGGCTAGGAACAGAAATTATTCCCGATTCCACCCCCCCCCCTAATTTATTTTTTCGCCATTTATCTCACGGACCTCCCAAAATTACAACTTGAAAATATCATCTCTGGCCTCCATGAAGTCCACAGCCCAGACTGTTTCCGAAATTTTCGCTCCCCCATGCCTAGAGCAGTGGTCTCGTAATCCGGTGACCCGGGTTCGAAACCAAGGCGATGCGCTAGTGCCCTTTGGTAAGGCATTAATCCTCATTACCAGGTCCCTCGGAGAGGCTCCTAAAGCCGTCGTCCGTCTGGTTGCTTACTTACAAGCATTTATGCTTTCTTAGCAGTCAGGTAAAATAACCACCACCCTGCGAAATTATCTTGCACCTCGGTATTTAAACCAATGTTTAGCCCTAATACCACCCAATTAATAAAGTAATATTCTCTTGACTATTTTCATGATTTGTTAAAGACTGTTTTGAAAACGCATCGGACAAATAGCGAGATATTTTGCCAAATAGCGGGATATTTTGCAAACTAGCCCAAGATATCTTGGGATGATTATCTCGACCAAATATCCCGCTAATTACAACTGCGGGCTGATGATTAGCTGGATAATTCGGGATAGTTAAAATAGCGGGTTATTTGGCAATCTCGAGCTGATGAGGACAGGTTTTCCAAATGTAGACGTTTAACACTTTCCACCTATCTTTCATTCTAGAATCAATCTAACACCGACCTGTCTTTCTGACTGCCCGTGCCCGTCTGGTGTATACACACCTGTATGTGGATCGGATAACGTGACGTACATCACTCCTTGTCATGCTGGGTGTTCATCTTACGAAGCAGGAACCACGTTCGACGGGACGTCCGAAACTTCTACATCGGTGAGACGATTGATTGAATTTCGACCATGTTTCGGATTTTACTGATGTCGTTATTAAGCGATCGCTAACAGATTTTCAGCATATTTTTCCTAAATATGTTGATAATTCAAGAAATGTTTTTAACTAGTTTTCGATTTTTGACATTTCGACGTTTTGATGAGCACTTTGCTGTTAGTACTTTGACAAGCACGTTACCATTTTGTTACGGAGTTCCATCTATACAAATTATTGTTTATCGATTAATAATTATGTTATATGCCACACGAATTGGGTGATAAATTTATGATAAATTTCCATTTATGCAGGTACTAAGTCTTCTTTTTCTATGACGATACTCAGCATTCGATCCATACGTGAGGATGTAGTGCTAAGAAAATTCAGTTTATTAGGTGCTCATCTGCAGTGCTTGCTTATTGGTGTCTTAACACTTTGTGCAGCCAAGTAAAAATCCAGTCCCGGAATTTAAATCCCGAGTGGCCTCAAATGACCTAGCATTAAGGGTGCTTTTTGAGGAATCCCTATTATTTTTATTATTTCTTTATCTTTTTTTTTTTTGACTTTGATTTCTAACTTTAAAGATTTAAAATGACATTTTGTGCCTTCACAGTATTTCTACTCGGAGTGTACTTGTATGGGATCGAATGCCACACTCAGGGATAACAGCTTCGATAATTTCGATCACTTCTCGGCTGTTCAAGAGGCCTGTCCACGCGACTGTTTTGCAAGACTAGTCGCTTATGTCGTCGTCTTTGCCATCACGGCTCTGATCGGTTCGATGATCAAAAATCCCAGTTTTATGCTAAAATTGAGGTGAGAATACACTTTTTTCTATTTTATACGAAGCTCTTTGTTTTCTAGATTTCGTTTCCGTAATTGACAACACAGAGAATGTGAGACCTGACACATTTTATGTTATAGGCCTATGTATGTTCTCATGCACGCACTGGCGTACTGATGGGGGGGGGGGGCAGTTGACCCCCAATAAAATTCAAATGTGGTTTATTTCTAATTCGATACCAGTGATTTACAAAATGTTGGTGATTGACATGATTTTCCGGGATTTTTTTTGGTTTACCTTTGCCATTTTAGGCCAGAGGCGGCACTCCCAGTGGGGGGGGGGGGGCACTTTTTCAGGTACCCCCAAAGTGCCCCTTTTTACACAGGACAAGTGCCCCTTTTCTTTTCTAATAACTGTCCTTTCCTCTATTTCATCTCTGATGAGTACCTGTTTTCAGGTGCGAGAATTTTCCTCATCACCTCTGATATTGTTGCCCTTTTTTTTTTACTGTGACTCGTGACCCTTTTCCTTTTTAATAAGTGCAACTTTGTCTTCGTATTAAATAAAAAACCCTCTTCTCTTTCTCTTAAATGCCACTTTTCACCTCAGATAAGTGCCTCTTTTATTGTGACACATGCCCCTTTGCCTTTCTAGTAAGTACCATATTTCCTTCTCTCTCTCTCTCTCTCTCTCTTTCTCTCTCTCTCTCTCTCTCTGTTTTCTCTTTCTTTATCTCTCTCCACCCCTCCCACTCTCACTGTCTCTTAATCCTCCCCGTCCCACCTGGGGTGTGTCTTGATCTTTTCGCCTACGTATGATCATCTATTCCTCATTTTAAATAACTTGTTTTTGAATAAAAACAAATGTTTTCAGATGCGTGGATCCTGAGGACCGGGCTATAAGCATGGGACTTGGAAGTTTGTTAATACGCGTATTGGGTAAGAAGAATTCCAATTTTTGCTGTGACCTTTTTTTCTTCAACGATAACATATAAAGTCCGTTGATTTGTATTCATCATTTGATTTTTGTTTAATTCAAAATATTAGAACTGCACTTCAGGCCCAAATATAATGATGAATACTAGTATTGAATGGAGAGTGAAAAATTATTGCTATTACAAATGTAATTTTCCTTGATATATTTGGGATGACTCAATTTGATTCCGTTATCAGAAAATCTTAGATTTATATGTGATCGGTAACGAATGGGTACATAATACTTTAGATTTACCCTCCGCAAGACTTAAAAATGAGTTCTTTCTTCACAATCAGCAGTGAAAAGAAAGAAAAAAAAAACCACTTTTTAAACTTTGATTTATTTAAGAGTATTATTATCGTTATTATTATCGTTATTATTATTATTATTACTATCGTCATCATTATTGTTTGTATCATCATTATTATCATTATCTTTGAATTTTTTTAAGAAGATGCTTAAACGTTGTTATGAAGTTGAGCGGGTTCTTTCTATCAAACGAAATAAATTAGTTGTATTGATGATGATGATGAACAGCATTTGTATAGCGCCATTTATCTGCAAAAGCATTCAAAGGCGCCTGGCTCCCTCAATATGTCACATATTATTCGCAATGTTGCCGGAAAAGATAGGTTTTGAGTTCAGATTTAAAGGTATCAATGTTGTTACAATTTCGAAGTTGGACAGGTAGAGAGTTCCAAAGATGCGGAGCAGATGAAGAGAAGGCTCTATCCCCGTATGTTTTTAGACGGGTACTGGGCACTTGAAGAACGAGTCCCGCACAGCGTAGTCCTGGTCGTAGCTGACGTACACTGATGAGAGCAGATACATAGCCAGGGGACAAGTTATGTAGAGCCTTAAATGCAAGCAGCAAGATCTTATACTGCACTCTGCAGTGCACTGGCAGCCAATGAAGCTCATGGAGTGTAGGCGAGATGTGGTCAAACTTCCTGATTCCCATCAGAAGGCGAGCAGCAGCATTCTGGACCGCCTGGAGACGTTTGATGGCTGATGATGGTAAGCCGACAAGGAGAGAGTTGCAGAAATCCAGCCTTGAGGTTATTAGAGCATGGATGAGGTTTTCCGCGGCACTTCTGGTGAGACAGTGTCTGATCTCTGCAATCCTGCGGAGATGGTAGAATGCAGACTGACAGACACGCGAAATGTGATCCTTCATGCTCATAGTTCTGTCGAAGACTACTCCAAGATTTCTAGCCTTGTTGTTGGGAGATACAGCTTCCTCACCGACTAGAATAGGAGTACCAGTGATCTTATTTCCCATGTGTGGTGAAGACAAAAGGAGATACTCGGTTTTCTTTTCATTTAGCTTCAAGAAGTTGCGTCTCATCCAACATCGAATCTCTTCGATGGCAGCACTGATGGCTGCAGCTGCACGTTCCTCAGCGCCTCCAACTTTTGGATCAAAAGTTAGGTAGAGCTGGGTGTCGTCTGCATAGAAATGTGCGCTAAGACCATGTCGCTGTATGATAGAGCCAAGAGGGGTGATGTAGAGTGTGAAGAGCAAGGGACCGAGGACAGAGCCTTGCGGAACTCCGTAGCTAAGGGTGGTCTCAGGTGATAGATTGCCATTTATGACCACAACTGCTTGTCTTCTGTCGTTGAGGTAAGACTCAAACCATTGGAGTGCAGTTGCTTCAATTCCAAAATCTTCTCTAAGTCTCTCAAGCAGAACAGCATGATCGATGGTATCAAATGCAGCTGACAGGTCAAGCAGAACTAGGGCAGCTGCTTTTCTGCAATCAATTGATGTTAGGATGTCATCCGAGACCTTCAGTAGTGCCGTCTCCACACTTACTTGATAAATGGAGACATGTGCAACTGATGTAAACAAAAATTGTTTTACCGATATGTCACACATGTACTTTGTTCAAATCTATTGTTTTGTTGATTGAATACCATTGTTTTGTTGATTTTTTAAAAACTAATCATTATTATCATCATCATCATTACTAACAGTATATCTTTTCAAAATGAACGAATTTTTGTTCACTTTTTCTCAAAATTTCATCAAACTGATTCCTTGATTTTTCTTACACATCTCCACACACTACCACCCGCATATCTGATTTATCGATCTCTGTTCTACACACGCTCTCCACTCTCCAGTCTCTTCATTCAATTAGGAATGGCGGTCACTCTAGAAAAATAATTGAAACAAAGGAAAACAAGATATGCAAATGTATTATACAATTTAATATGTACCACTGAATACAAATAAATACGACTGTGTACAAATCTATTACTATTACGAAGATAAATTCATCTTCATTTAACAGCTAAATGAAGATAAATTCATCTTCATTAAAGGCTAAATGAAGATAAATTTATCTTCATTTAACAGCTAAATGAAGATAAATTCATCCTCATTTAACAGCTAAACGAAGATAAATTCATCTTCATTTAACAGCTAAATGAAGATAAATTCATCTTCATTTAACGGCTAAACGAAGATAAATTCATCTTCATTTAACGGCTAAACGAAGATAAATTCATCTTCATTTAACAGCTAAACGAAGATAAATTTATCTTCATTAAACAGCTAAACGAAGATAAATTCATCTTCATTTATAACAGCTAAACGAAGATAAATTCATCTTCATTTAACGGCTAAACGAAGATAAATTTATCTTCATTTAACTGTGTTAACGAAGATACCGAAAAGCGAAAGTGACCACAGTGAACTCTCCTTCTTCTTCTTCGTCGTAGCCATCTCGACGAAGGCGAAACTAACTCTGGCAGGTTCCGAATTCAATGAAATCAAATTCAAAACGCGTTATGAAAGCAAAACGTAACAGCTTATGGACAATTAACAACCGCGATTGACGACGTCGTATCGAAGAGTGATCATGGCGCATGTATTACTTGTGTTGTTGTTCTTGCCCAAACTTTTTTGTAGGCGGCTAGATCAAACAGAGCTTTGTTTGTACAAGCAATAGACGCTTGGCCGCTCGCGGCTATTGTCCTCTCTGTACTTGGTTTTGTTGTAGCTAGTCTGCAGACACATACCCTTGACAGCCATTATGAGTAAAAACAATGTCTAAATTTCAAACATGAAAGTACTGAGTTATGTCATGTAGCTGCTTCTGACACAGTGGAATACTGGAAAATAAACATAACACATCAAGCAGAATCTGATTCTCCTGATTATTTCATGTGCATGGTTTTATTCAAGAGTAAAGTTGAGTCTGTGTTATACAGACTAGGTTTGAGTTGGTGAATAGATAGAACTGATAATCCCCGTGCAACCGGCTAACGATGGTCTGGGGAGAATATGTGTGTATCATCTATCTGGTGTATCTGTACATGGAGGTAAATGGGTGTATCGTAATCGTAAAATGCAAACCTTTTAACAATCTATCAGGGTGGTTACTTAATTTGAAAAATTTCACCTTTCAGAAAGAAAACGTGCATTTTTTCTAAAAATAGAAGACAAGACACATATATGGGGCTGCATTGTGCTAAATAGCTAGGCCTCTATAAAGTATAATGTTTAATAATATCAGGGAACCAGCTTTGTGCCCGGCCGCAAAATAGATGAGCAATATTATCTTTAAAAATGCAAATACATGTATTTCACTTTGACTATTAAGAGCATAAATCGGAGGGAAAGTTGAAAACAAACGATATTAATTTTATGTGCTTGAAAACTTGACTTTTCTGACTTTCGCTGAATATCCGTGTTTAAAATGTGTAAACTTGGCAGAGTTCAGAATGGGCCTATTTGGACAGCATACGGTCTGGATATGTAATTTCTTTCTTGTTCAAAATCTTAATCGATGTTTTGTGGAGTTCATCGGCATGCGAAACTGTCTTTAGTTACAAACCCAAGCATGATATATGATCGATGGCCCATAGGAAGTGCAACTAAATCGTTCGGAAAACCATGCCTATATATTTTAATAGAAAGTGAAACCAACTGCAATTATTTACGAACATGTAAAGACATGGCACCTAACCGAAGATGGCCTAGCTAGCTATAGAATGCATTCGATATTATGAACTTCACATGATTGTTGGTAAATAATATAGTAGGCCTATATCATGGCCCATTTGGTTTAATTCCAAATCTATAAGCACATAATTAATATGGGCCATATATAAGTCCCCTTGCATTTGACGAGCATGCACGTATATCGAGACACACGACTTTGCATGAGATTCCTTGCAAAATAAAGTTGGGTATGGGCCAATATAGTTTTCAAGTTTACTGTTCATACAGGATATGCCATTTTCGCCCATTTTGACGTTAAATTACTACACATTTTAAACAAATAATTATTTAAAAAACGCCAAAATGGCCCTATGATAATAATAATAGGTACGGGTTTTGGGTTTGGCGGCGTCGGCGGCCCCCGCCCGTCCCCGCCGTAGGCCTATAATACACATCTTATTTTGTTGTACCAAGGCTATCAGGATTTTAGGATTTTTTTATTCATGCAGAAAAGGATGGGGGCATGCACGAATGGCGGCCCGAGAAAGATTGATTTTCTATGAGCATTTTTCGTCGGGGCAAGGGGGGGGGGGGGGCGGGGCCGGGGCACTGCGGACTGGTCAATGTCTGGCCCCCTTGATCCGCCAAACTTTTTCATGTTCCCCCGTGTCCATGGTGATCGCCGCCCCCGCACCGCGCCCCTGGTTGACCTTTTTGTGAATTAGTATTCATCTCTGCTTCAGTGTGGGTTTATAATTAATATTTTCAGAGTTAAAGAGCTAAAGAGAGAGAGATAGAGAGTTAAAGAGTTGGGGTTTGCGGCTTCAGCGGTACATCCCCGTCTGTACCAAATCTGAGTACCCCCCCCCCCCCCGGCCCTCCAGGTCCCCATCACGGAACCTCATGAGTAACATCTCTTAGGTCAATAGGCTGTATATAATAATAGTGGAGGTACTATGGGAATTGGAATAGCACCCGACGGGGGCTGATCAGATTTCCCAACAATAATAATTATGAATATGACGCCCTGAAATTTGAAAATCACGCAAATTTCAGGGATTCCCTTCAATTTGCGCGAGCGGCCGCTTCCGAAAAATAGGTGACAATAACCATTAACAGTAATACTCCAGCTATCAGGGTGTGTACAACCAGCTGACTCGACATAGTGGCGGATCAGGGGAAAACATGGAATAAAACGTAAATTTTACCTTCTGGGGAAATGCCCCCCCCCCCCCTGGCTCTCAAAGGGAGGGGGCTGCACATTTTCGAGGGCCCCCCAACAAAATGTGCTCACCCCCCTCCCACCCCCCCCCCCCAAATGAGTGAGGTTGTTGTCCAAGGATGGGCTATATTATATATAGAGGACGAATATTCCGCTGGGAATTTTACTTGCAATCGCCCCCTTCTATTCTATCAAATACCGGCTCCCAAGCAAGAACCTTTGTATTGGGATTTACAACAATTTCCGATTATCAGCAAAAACTTATTTAAAGAGTTCCTCGGATCGCTATACGATTTATTGCTCACCTTTATACATCATTGCATGCCCAGGAAGGAATCGTCGGGCTGAGTTGTCCCTATATGTCCGAGTTAGCCCGAATTATTATTTCCATTTACAAAGCCACCCCCCCTTCCCTGCGGCCCCCGATTGTTATTATTATTATTATTGTTATTATTATCATAATCGATAGTAGAAGTCTAGTATCAGTAGTCCGAGGGGCGGCGCGGCGATCCGTGGGGGGGGGGGGGGGGGCACGTTCCCCCTCGATTTTCTTTTAGAGGGGAGGGGTCGTTCCCGCCGGAAATTTTGAAAAAGTGCACACAAGAAATGTATAGCAAATACTGACTAAAGACTGCATCACACTTTTAGGCTCTGGAGGGCCCAATAATGCAGCGTTTAGACTCAGTATTTGCTATATATTTCTTGCGTGCACTTTTTCTAAATTTCCGGCGGGAACGACCCCCTCCCCCCTCTCTAAAAGAAAATCGAGGGGGAACGTCCCCCCCCCCTCCACCCCGGACCGCCGCCCCTTTGGAATACTACTACTATTAAAATACTACTACTAGACCCCTACTAATGATCATAATTATAAGGGGGAGGGGGCGCCCCCCGGATCCGCCACTGTCGAGTTAGTGGATGTACACACCCTGATAGCTGGAGTATTACTGTTTATGATTTTTGTCACTTCTGCTTCGGAAGCGGCCGCTTGCGCAAATTGAAGGGAATCCCTGGAATTTGCGTGATTTTCAAATTTCAGGGCGTCGTATTCATAATTATTATTGTTGTAAAATCTTTGATCAGCCCCCGTCGGGGGCTATTCCAATTCCCATAGTACCTCCACTTTTATATTCAGCCTACTGACCTAAGAGATGCTCATGAGGTTCCGTGATGGGGACCCGGAGGGGGGGGGGGGGGCTGGGTACTCATATTTGGTTTATACTTTCTATTAAATATAGGCATGGTTGTCTGAACGATTTAGTTGCACTTCCTATGGGCCATCGATCATCATGCTTGGGTTTGTAACTAAAGATAGTTTCGCATGCCGATGAACTCCACAAAACATCGATTAAGATTTTGAACAAGAAAGGAATTACATATCCAGACCGTATGCTGTCCAAAGGCCCATTCTGAACTCTGCCAACGGTTTACAAATTTTAAACATGGATATTCAGCGAAAGTCAGAAAAGTCAAGTTTTCAAGCACATAAAATTAATATCGTTTGTTTTCAACTTTCCCTCCGATTTATGCTCTTAATAGTCAAAGTGAAATACATGTATTTGCATTTTTAAAGATAATTATTGCTCATATATTTTGCGGCCGGGCACACAGCTGGTTCCCTGATATTATTAAAAATTATACTTTATAGAGGCATAGCTATTTAGCCCAATGCAGCCGCCATCCTGTGTCTTGTCTTCTATTTTTAGAAAAAAATGCACGTTTTCTTTCTGAAAGGTGAAATTTTTCAAATTAAGTAACCACCCTGATAGATTGTTAAAAGGTTTGCATTTTACGATTATGATACACCCATTTACCTCCATGTACAGATACACCAGATAGATGATACACACATATTCTCCCCAGACCATCGTTAGCCGGTTGCACGGGGATTATCAGTTCTATCTATTCACCAACTCAAACCTAGTCTGTATAACACAGACTCAACTTTACTCTTGAATAAAACCACATGAAATAATCAGGAGAATCAGATTCTGCTTGATGTGTTATGTTTATTTTCCAGTATTCCACTGTGTCAGAAGCAGCTACATGACATAACTCAGTACTTTCATGTTTGAAATTTAGACATTGTTTTTACTCATAATGGCTGTCAAGGGTATGTGTCTGCAGACTAGCTACAACAAAACCAAGTACAGAGAGGACAATAGCCGCGAGCGGCCAAGCGTCTATTGCTTGTACAAACAAAGCTCTGTTTGATCTAGCCGCCTACAAAAAAGTTTGGGCAAGAACAACAACACAAGTAATACATGCACCATGATCACTCTTCGATACGACGTCGTCAATCGCGGTTGTTAATTGTCCATAAGCTGTTACGTTTTGCTTTCATAACGCGTTTTGAATTTGATTTCATTGAATTCGGAACCTGCCAGAGTTAGTTTCGCCTTCGTAAAGATGGCTACGACGAAGAAGAAGAAGACGAGTTCACTGTGGTCGCTTTCGCTTTCCGGTATCTTCGTTAACACAGTTTAATGAGGATAAATTTATCTTCATTTAGCCGTTAAATGAAGATGAATTTATCTTCATTTAGCTGTTAAATGAAGATGAATTTATCTTCGTTTAGCCGTTAAATGAAGATGAATTTATCTTCGTTTAGCTGTTAAATGAAGATAAATTTATCTTCGTTTAGCCGTTAAATGAAGATGAATTTATCTTCGTTTAGCTGTTAAATGAAGATGAATTTATCTTCGTTTAGCTGTTAAATGAAGATGAATTTATCTTCGTTTAGCTGTTAAATGAAGATGAATTTATCTTCGTTTAGCTGTTAAATGAAGATGAATTTATCTTCGTAATAGTAATAGATTTGTACACAGTCGTATTTATTTGTATTCAGTGGTACATATTAAATTGTATAATACATTTGCATATCTTGCTTTCCTTTGTTTCAATTATTTTTCTAGAGTGACCGCCATTCCTAATTGAATGAAGAGACTGGAGAGTAGAGAGCGTGTGTAGAACAGAGATCGATAAATATGTGGGTGGTAGTGTGTGGAGATGTGTAAGAAAAATCAAGGAATCAGTTTGATGAAATTTGAGAAAAAGTGAACAAAAATTCGTTCATTTTGAAAAGATAACTGTATTATGTTTCTATCCTATTCTGTACCTAATCAGGATTCGTACCAGCCCCGGTCTATTTCGGTGCGGCCATTCAGACGGCGTGTATCATGTTCCAATCATCATGCGGGAAGACCGGTAACTGTCTCATCTACGACACTGATCGTCTTCGTAATGTCGTCTTCGGTCTCCTCCTCCTACTCAAGTTCGCCTCCTCCCTTTCTTATTTCCTTTCTTTTCTCAGCGTTAAACGGGACAAATCTGGGGTAAGAAGGCGTTTATTTTGTTTATTTTTTTATAGTTTTACTTGTTCCTGCTCTTCGATCAGTTAATATATCCATGGGACCACCCCGCCCCCCCCCCACTCCGAGAACGGAGGGACCGCATTGTTGAAGGGGTACTTTTTACGCAAAAGGAGGGTACTCTTTGGGGGGGGGCGGGGGGGAGGGGACACACAATAGGTGTATAGGTAAACATTTTTCGCCGGGAGGCGGGGTGCTGTTATCGTCTTACTGAAGATCATCTTCAATTTTCTAAATTTTAGGAGCGAGCGTAAAAAAACAACAATCATATTCCCTTATTGAGACCCCTCCATAAAAAAAAATAGAGTACCCGTTTCGAAAATGTTTATTTGTCGAAAAATTGGGAGTTGCATCACGGCATATTTATGTAATTAAGTGATTGAATAGTAATAATAATATTATTCCGCTTTTATATAGCGCTTAATACACTGTCGCTCATATAGTTGGAATATTTTTGTTTTACCCCAATTCATGGAATTATTTTAAAAATAATTTAAAAATAATAGATCTAGATAATAGTAGACATTCTCAGATTTTATTGAATAATAATTTGACAATGTGTGTTTTGCGTGACTGCTAAAGCTAAGCTACTATGCTTATCAACTAGGGGACCTACGCCCTTAAGTCATAAATGACAGTAATGAGGATTAATGCCCCACAAAAGGGCACTAATATAGCACATCGACACAGTTTTGATCCTGGGGCCTCACAGTTACGAGGCCATTGCTTTGTCACTGAACCATAACTGTACGCAGCGGGGGCTAGGGTAGGGGGCAGTTTCCATAAATAAAAAAAAAATGCAATAAATTTTTCAATAATTTATTGCATTTTACCCCGGTCCCCAACATAAAAAAATCCTCTGGACGGCCAT
This sequence comes from Strongylocentrotus droebachiensis, assembly GCA_035222895.1. Lineage (NCBI taxonomy): Eukaryota > Metazoa > Echinodermata > Echinoidea > Camarodonta > Strongylocentrotidae > Strongylocentrotus > Strongylocentrotus droebachiensis. Next base: position 88,676 of record JAVYIG010004452.1, read on the forward strand.
GCGTTATGGCTCAAGGCATGGGCACACAAAGGATTGTTTTAATGTTGGGAACCGGAGTAAAATGCAATAAATTATTGAAAATTTATTGCATTAACTTTCGCATCTTTAATACCGGGTACACATTAACACGTGGGTAAAGAGTGGCAAATGTAGATTAAAGAACATTTGGGTCGGGATGGGAGTTGAACCCCGTACCTTGTAATCTGCAGTCGGGTAACTAGTGGGTTAAATCCACTAGACCACAATACCTGAGTAGAGGATCTATTTAAATTTAGAAGTATAGGCTTACTATTTTTGTTTGTAGGTAATATTTTCGTTTGGGCGGGGATATACTAGAAATCTGTGTAGATAATAAATTTGAATACTTTATCTTTTTTCCCCTGTGCAGGAGTATCATCAGACCCAGCTCTGTTCGTCAGAAAAAGAGAAGGCAACACACGTTTGAAAAAAATTCGAATTAAACGTTCTTCTCAATGTGCACAGAAGCAAGTACAAGTGGACCTACCATCCACCCAGTGGCGGATATATTTTCTCACGAATTTGGAAGAAAAACAAATTATTGCTCCTTACCCCCCCCCCCCCCCCCCTCCTCCTTACCCCCCCCCCCCCCCCGCTTTTTCGCCGGCTGGCTGATCCAGCGCTAAATATTTTCTCACGAATTGGGCCCCCTATTTGGCCCCCTCCCTTGCCGCCGGCTTGATCCGCCCCTGCATGCATGTTTAAAAATGAATGATAATTATGAAAGTATGAAATATTACCAATATAATAATAATATCACAATATAACTATTGGCTCTATATACCTTTACACTCTGAGATGCGCATGTTTCAGGAGGAGACAAAAAGTTTGTTGCCTCTATTTGTAAAAGTTCTTTTTTTTTAATATTTTGTATACAGGCATACTTGATTTGATTTAATTTGATATGACTTGACTTATATTTTACAACATCTGTTTCCTCTACTCTTCCCCTCAGTGTAGCTTGGAGTGTGTGTGAAGTTTCCTTGTATATATGTCCTTGAATATGTTGGGGTTGAGGTACGAGATTCATTTTATTCTACACCTTAATCTCTTCATGATTCTGTTTAACAGTTTTTTAAAAATAATTATGGTATGTGTTACTTGATGTTTTTTTCCCTGAAGTACATTTATCGTTTATATTCTGCAATTGTTGTCATGTATATTTTGTAATTGTTGTTATATATATTTTCCTATGTTATGAGTATGTTTATTAAGAAAAAAATATTGCAAAAGCAAAACTATACTACAAAAGACAATCAAAATATAATACATTTTCTACGAATAAAATCTGATATTTTTGATGGAACTAATCAATACAATGCTTGTCGAAACATTTTTGTTAAATAAGAGCAGGCCTACAACTTTTTGTAAATTGTTTGTGTTTTGAATCTTGAATTTGCTGAATGTGAAATTTCAACTCCATCATTATGGAGCCTCGAAAACGTTGTCCAGGATTATCACAAAATTGATATAGCACATGAACAAAATTAATGCATAAAGAATGAGAACCAAGATTTTCAGCTTATCTGCGATGAAGTGATTTTTGTTGATTGGTGGTGTAGAATGGAAAATATTTGAATTTTGTTTAGGTATACTGTTCCTTACACCATGCCTTAAATATGTCATGGATGATCACTCGTAAATTGGAAACCATTTGAATAAAAAACAATAGACCTATAGGAATTTTGATAAAAATGTAAAATAATAATGAGTTTCTTTCAACATTTCGGTTTTCTGAAGTAGGTTCTGAAATTAGAAACAAACACAAACATATATGGAAAGTGGAAGCTTTAGGTTAAAGCTGCGTTTTACAACCGGAGTGCCGCAATACATAATTAGGATCTTTACTAAGAAATTCGGGGATCAGTCAGTCAAGGGACGTCTCTTCCCGGAAAAAAAAGAGGTCGTCCCTGATATTAGAGAGTCACTAATTACTTTTTTTTCTGAATGATTTTTTAACGCTGATTTAAAGAAAAGAGGTTAAGATTTTCAATAAAAAGTGCAAAAAAATGCAAACAAAAAACAACTAAAAAACGTTAAATTTTCTAGCTCGGTCGCTATACGACGCAATATTTATGGGATACAACTAAAAATAATTGCGTCGAGTACCTACTTATATCAGGGGGTATATCTCCTCTGTTTGAAACTCTGATCAGCAAGGGTGGCCGAGCGACTTCCAAATTGGGGGGGGGGGGGGGGGGGCGGGGGGCGGCACCAAGAAAAAGGGCACCTACAAAGGGTAATCTCAAAGCGAAAATATACAATCTTTTAGACATTGGTATATACCCCTAAATTGTCATTACATTATCAGGGACGATTTCAATATTTGTTTCACTTTATACACCATAAAAGATATTGCTTAAGCATCATGCTTTGCAGTTGGGTACGATGGTCTGAAAATTATTTGCGAAGGGCATTTGTCGACGGAAAAGGGGCCCCCATCAGATTTTGATGGGGGCATTTATAGGAGGTGAAAGAGGCATTTATGAAAAGGGGAAAGGTCCCTTATTAAAAAAGAAAAGGGGCTCGTATCATAATTTTGTTAAAAGGGAAATTATCAGAGGTGAAAAGAGGCACTTATCGCATCTGAAGGAAGCAATGACCAGATATGAAAAGGAGGTACTTATAATAAAGGAAAATGTGCATTAGTTTTTAAAAAAATGGGCACCGATCCGATTTGAAAGGGGCGTTTATCGGAGGTTAAGGGGGCACTTATCTGAAATGAAAAGGAGTAACTTCTCGTACCTGAAAAGGGTCATTTCAAGAGAAGGGGCACTTATGGGAAGGGTAAGGGGCTCTTTTTAATGGGGCACTTTTCATTAGGAAAAGGGGCACTTATTAGAAAGGAAAAGAGGCACATGTCAAAATATAAGGTGCGCTTATCCAAGTCAAAATGGGGGTAGTTATTAAAAGGGGAAGGGGCACTTGTCAAAGTAAAAGAGTCACCTCTCAGATTTGAATAGGGCAATTATTAGAGGTGAAGGGGGCACTAATCAAAAGTGAAAAGAGGCATTCTCGTACCTGAAAAGGGGCACTTACTAGAGATTAAAAAGGGCACTTATGAGAATGGAAAATGGACACTTATTGCAAAGGAAAAAGGGAACTTGTCGAAGGAAAATGGGCACGTGTCCAAATAAAAGGGGCACTTATCAAAGTTGAAAGGGGGACAAGGCACTTTAACAAATTAATAGGGGCACTTGTCAAAGTAAAAGGGGCACTATTCCTATGTTAAAATAATTTCCTTTTTTATTGGACGTTTCGGCGACACCTAATTGGCTTTCGGCAGGAGCTCAGAGTCAGAGCAGGTGCAGGATTAACTCCGGGAAGCTCCAACCTTTTTCGGCAAATGAATGGTAAATGATACGAATTTTGTTCTTTGATTTGTATGATTGATATGAATGAAAAAAATGGCAAAACTCTGGTTGAATGTGTATGATGACAAGAGTGTATCAAGTCCCTACTTTGTATGTAATCGTCGCAGAGTTTTCATACCGCGTATGTACTATGTCGTCCCACATGCTTATTTTGGTGTTGCATGTTATCGAAAACAAGGCTTATGACGAAATCATAACAAAATATGACTTCCCGATTTCCAGAAACACCAAACGATCTTGCCGAAGTTCCTTGAAATATCAATAAAACCGACGGCGAAAATTATTCTTCAAAAATTGAAGTCAGAATGGAAATAGACAACGAGTTTGGTATCAAAATAATCGAGTCGCAGGCCAAAAAGTCACACTCGTACATAGAGTAAAGGAGCCGGTAATCGGCCAGCTCCAGTTTTCGGCCGATCCATTGGATGCATGGTAAAATCCCTTTAAAATACATCGCATAATAGCATATCACATATCCCACACATACCATATCATGCCAGAAATATGGGTACCATAAAATGAGCTTTATTTCAAGTATTTTTCAGATTTAGAGCCCGATTTTGTGTTGCCGCAAGCTCAAAAGTATCTCATCGCATGTATTAAATCAATGCAGTCGGACCCCGCCACGCACACACAATATGTCTGTCTAATTCAGATTCCAACTTCCGATCACCGCTGTGCCTGTCTTCGGCCAGGCGAGCACCCGGGAGCTCCGGCGTGGGATACCTGCTCCGCCCGCTCGTGCTATACATCAGCGCGGAAACGCACGACGCGCGCGAGCGCTTCCTATTGACTTTGTACATGCGGCCGAAAACTGGTTCGCTATGCCGATAACTGGCTCCAAAACAGTGAAAATTGAAATGAATATTGTCATGGCAATTCATGATTTTTTTCTGGGATTCTTTTTTTGTTTAAATAATAATAATATTTGCTTCATGATTTGAACAAGAAATGATAATAAATAGGAAGTAAAGAGTCCAAAAATAGGATTTTGTCTTAAGTGGCCGAAAACCAGGTCCTTTACTCTAGTCGTACTCATAGGTTTACTGTAGGTACGTGACAATCTGACCGTTCTGTGCTTAGCTCCGTGCACCCCGGGCCGAATCGCTCATTGACCGACCGCTCTGTGAGGCGATTCATCGTTTCGCCTGTATATATCGTATTTTCGGAGTACCCATAATGCACAGGCGCTGATAACGTAGTTCACATGTTCCTCTTTATTACCGTCTTCAAATTTTTTCGATCCGATACGGAGAAGTGAAAAAAAAAAACTTTCAAAGTTTTTGGCTGTCAAAGTCATCGATTCATTTCCAGAAGAGATGTATGTTAGGTTTTTAAACTTCCATGCTATGATTATTTATATATTTGTCTATATCTGTGGTGAATTTGAAGTGAATCTGATGATCCGCACAATATTTTTTACGGTTAGCAAAAATTGGCGTCAACGGCAAAATTTTTCAAAATGGCCGAATTTCGCACTGGCGAACAATTTATTTCACATTTTTGGCAGATAAAATAACTGCCTCTAAAACTATCGTTTGGCACCAAAAACATACTAAAATGAAATTTAAGAATGTCTATTATTGATATTTGACAAGATTTGTGAAAATTATGCATTACAGACAATGATGATAAAGGATTTTAACGTGTGTTTTTTCTGTTGATAAAAAATACGTACGCGATCCAGATGTCAGGTGATCAAATTTGATGTCACGTGATTGATCGATGCCAATGTTTACACACGCAAGCTACTGTGTGATTGTTGACATATTTTGCTTAATCTTCATGTTTTGTGGTTTTGAATGGCTCATTTTGCCGTTTTTATGGATTCATTTTTCTTTTGAAATAGTCTTTTAGTTTATAAGGTTATGAAATATCTGATTCACAGCAAAATATTGACTTTTTTGAGGCACTTTTTAATTAAAAAATGTTTATTAAAAAAAAAAAAAAAAAAAAAAAAATCCTTTCAAGCTCATGGTTTTAATAAGGTTACAAAAGTTCTTTTTTTTTAAGTGGCCTTCAGGGCATACATAAAAATATATTTAGTATTAGTCTTTTTATTTGGGTTTTATATTTAATGGACTTTATTAAACATTATTATTCCCCCAAGCACTCACCTCCCCCCCCCCCAACATCAGTACGCCAGTTCTGATTTATTTGTTTTTTTATTAGATTGGTGAAAGCTAGCTACAATGCCGCCAACTAAAAAAAGGAAAGTGGTATTGCCAGCAAGGGTGGGCAAGTTACGCCACTACTTGAACAATAATTTTAGCGTCTTCCCTAGAAGAATTAAATAAAAGGATTTGAAGAGAAACAGGGGTACTTACCGTATTGGTTACTGGCAAGAGGATGAGACCTACATTGATGATGCAGAAGACTATGACATTTCAAAGTATACTCTTGCAGTGGACTTCTTTTGTGAAGAATATTTTTTTGTTTTTCAAATTATATTTTATTTGGTACTCAAAACAATATAACATGACATAAATAATATAATACAAAGTTGTGATAAGATTAATAACAAAATCATTATTAATTAAAGCATTCTGTTTGTGAAGACTTAATAATCTCATAAAGATAACAATATTGTGAGTGAATAAGATGCTACATGTTTTTCAAAACAAAATGCTCAAGTTTTGTGAATTTACAATTTTCTTTTGTTACTGAATATGTATTGTTTATCAATCCGCTAAATCAACATCAGTAATTAAATTTAAAATTAATGAACGGTTGTACCTTTGTAATAAGTAAAAACAGTTGCAAAGTGTTCTTTTTTAGTAAGGCTTTCCTTATAGAAAGTTTCATTAAAATCCTTTGAGTAATAAAAAAAAGTATGGCACTTCTAGTTCAGAACTTCCCGAAAAGGTCACGCCTTTTTCTTCGTTTCCTATGTTAAAACAATACCAAATTTAGCTCGTTAATTAAATCTTAAAATATTCATAACTTTTTTAATAATTAACCTAGAACAAAGATATTTATATCATTGCAATGCTTGTGCTGAGCTCTTTCCAATGGTACTAGACTTAGGCCAGAATAATGAATTTGAAATTTTTTGTCACATACCTATTTACTGTTGAGGGAAAATATGCAAATGATATGAGTAAACAACCAATTGACATTGAGACGCTATCAAAGCAGATGTCATGCGAGCCTGACTTAATCAAAGATCGCAATGTGCATGCACAGGTTTTGTGTGTAATTCTTATTTGTGTCTAATTCGAAAACTTAAATTGGAAATATATGGTCAATCCTGCAAAATGCCGCTTCATAATCCTTTTGTGCGTTTCTTGGTCAGAGCACTTGTATGTACTACTAGTACAGAACGAGAACGAGTTGGTACGAGAATACACCCGATCTAATGCCCGATGGCCTGTACTTCACTACTTACAATGTATACTAAGCGAAGAAGAAGTTCACACATTACATGTATTTCTAGCTTTATCCCTTCTTTTTCTCCCACATTTTGGGAGTCCGTTTTTCTTTCTTATCCTTCTTATAAGATTAAGAGAAAATATGCAAGTGACTATACATTTTGATTCATTAATTATACTCCTTTTAAAGGGACAATGTTGTCATGGAGACAAATGCAGTTCTAAGTAAAAGTGTTGTAGACCAGCGGCAAGCAACCCTGCAGGAATTTTCTGATGTGATTAATTCAGCGAGCAAAAACCTTGATGGAATCTTGAAAGAAATTGGATGGAGCTTTGAAGATCTTCAGGTATGTAGAATATAACAAGATATTTAAAGCATATCTGCACTAGTTTGACCAGGAGGGATTAGACCTCCCTGCATGGTCACTGACGGGTTGTTATCTCATTAAATCAGCTCTCATTTAACATAAGAAAAAGGGGACCATGGGGGATCAACCGGTACCGCTTAGGCATTGTCAGATATGTAGAGGGCGCAAGTAGCTACAAGTAGCGCTTTAATATTCTAACTCTGGGAATGATGACTGTCTTATGATCCATTGCAATCCTTTTAGAGGCAATTATTTACCTTATCTGTATTCTGTAGTACCATGGGAGCAAAAAGGCATCTTTAAATCAAGAATAACTTTCCAACCTTTACAATTCTATAAAATGTATAAATCAGTTGCTAAATCAGGAAGATCAGCTAACATCTGTAGCATTTACACAATTACACCCTCTAATTCCCAGGAGACCGTCTTTAACATTTAGCACCCAAATGCACATGTGCCCTTTGTACTGCATTCCGGATCCACTTTAATAGTGATTTATTGCATGTTTATTTTTGTGTTCGGACTCGGAAGGACATTTAACTTGTGTCATTTAGATATAGATATAATACCCTTCTTGTTCTCAATCTATATCATGACCGTGGACTACCAATCATTGATTAATCCTTTTTACCCTCTCGCTTTCCAAAGAGCAAGGAAGCTCTAGTGACGTGCCCAATCAACCCCCAGCATAGAGTGGTAGAATCCTCTCTTCATTGTCACATTGATAGATGCAAGTGGGCCCAGGATGGATACACCAGGGAAGAACAGGTAACAGTCTTTGTTTATATCATCTCAATATATATTTAAGAAGACTGTCATGTAAATTGTTTTGCTATTTTGGATTTTTGAATATGTTATTCAATAGTTCTTAAAAGGTTGGTACCCTTTCAAAGTTTTTTTTTAAAATTCCAACCTCAAATTACTATTCCAATGGTTTATGTATTTTCATATTGTTATATAATTTTACACAGGATTTTATTGCTAGATATGCCCTTGTATATAACTTAATTGATTTGAAATGTTTATAAATTTGAATGGCATGATGGTGGTTTGTGGTATCACAACCATTAGCCATAGTCATATCAAGACTCAAGAGATATTTAATACATACTGTAGATCAAATATATGGAAACATGTCATAGTCATCCTAGACACATTGCACCCAATCGCCCATTCATGGAAGATTTATGCTTAATGTAGTACATCAATATACCTTTCCTGGCCTGTCGCTTGTTGGCTTTTATGTATATCAAATCATATTTTACATTTATCTTGTTCTCCTTTGTAGGAGGAAGCAGCATCTTTAGAGGCCAATAGGTTCTTCTATGAAAATAAAAAAGATGTGCGTGCAGTTGAGCTCGGTAAGTATTATCAATTATCATAGTATGTTTCATTCAGTTGGAGAGGGGAGGGAGGGGAGGGGAGAAGAAGAAGGAGAAGTTACTCAGATTTGTTTCAGACTTCAAACATCAATAAACCTTGCGCATTCCACAAGTTTTAGTTTTTGTCACAGTTATTCTTATTCCTATTTCCTCACTCTTTCTATTTTTCTTTAGATGCAGACTGTCAGAGGGAAATCACATCCAGATTTATAGGTAAGAATTACATTGACAAACCAACTTGGCATTGTATCCTCTTATACATGGAAGTTGCCAGTATGATGATCACATATGTATAGAAGATGAGATACTGTAATCTTTGTAATTTTGTATCACTGCATATATATGAAGTTACGGTACCTTTTTAGATTGATGTTAGTCAAAAGAAATTGTGATGTTGAACATAGGCTTAGCATGGGGAAGTGGGAAGGCAAAGGAGCTTCTGTTGTTATGAGGTGCATGTGGGTATTGTGATATAGTCAAACCTGTCTCTAGCAATCACCCAAGGGAAACACAAAAAGTGGTCTTTGTAGACAGGTGGTCACTAAAGCAGATTTGACTGTATTTAGCTTTCTTGATTTCAGTAAAATGATATCATACCATTGTAAATGACTGCAATATAGACTGGTTTGTAAGTGAATGATATTCTCAACAAAAACAATGAAATCATTTCAAAATCAAGATGAAATTATTTTCATAATACAATGTACCACCTCTGAGTGGCAATGAAGGAGTCAAGGAAATAGCTTTTTGTAACAATGCTACTTGGTATATACATGTAGTTGAATGAAATGGATACTAAGGCCTCGTTCAGATAAGACCAAAAAAAACCTGTACCGGTACACGTTACATTTTTGTATCTTAGAACACACAGAGCTCATTCAATACGCATAGGACATTTGTTGAGGGCATTGCCATCCATTTACTCGTCAAAAAGGCCACTGCACCTTTTTTGCGGCAGGTTATGGCGTCTTTTCTGAACAAGTCTTTACAAAACTCTTCTCTTTCTAAGTTGTAAAATTACTGACAATTTTATCAGACTTTTAATATTCGGTTATAACTAGACTGACTTATAGGTCAAAGCATACTATGTGTCGATACAACTATGTAACAAATAACTGTTTTGATTACAGCTGGATAATACGAGTCTTCTATTCAACTTGACTTACATGGCTTCAATTCACTCACACTAGTACAATGCTGTGGATCTGTGGCTGATATTCACACTGTTAGCAACCGATTATATCCTTAAACTCATATCCTTTCAAGTGAATTTGAATGCTCAGTGTCTGTCGTCTAAATAATGATATAGTTTATTATGACATACAGCAGTATTAGTCTTACACAACCAGGGGGTTACTCACATATTAAGACATACGGGAGTGTGCTGCTCTAATGGGTAACTTTTTCACAAAAAATCCCTAAAAATGGGTCCCATTTTTAACAAAAATACCCCTAAATATGGCTCCATTTTTTAAAAATTGTGAAAAATGGGCTTTACTTGAAAAAAATCTGCCCAAATGACCCTTAAAAATGGGTAGGGGTCTCGAGGCTTCAGCGGCACACCCCGTCAAAACCAATCTGTGACTACACAGGGTTTGTTTCTTCTTCAAAGTTTGATACCTCAGCACCGTGTAGTTGTGAAAGGGGGGTTGTGACTTGGGGGGGGGGGTGGGGAGGTCCTATCCATCTTCTCTCTAGGAATGTTTGTAATGCCATTGTTTTAAATAACAACAAGAATACTTTAGAACAGGTGAAGGTGGCTCTGTTGGCATATACAAAATGTATTTGTAAATCACAAGAAATTGAAGTTTTTAAATATTCATAGAAGATATTGAATAAGTTTATGCAATAGGTTGGATATAAATATGTTTGTAAAAAATGTATTGACTATTTGTGCATGTCATTGTATATTATGGTTATTGTTTCTATTTGCATCAAAAAAATTCTTACATGAAATCAAATTTGATGATAAACCTTAATTAATCATTAATGTCAGAGAGAAAGCTTTTTTGATAGATACCAGTAACTCATTGAAGTAAAACAAACAAAAAACAACATTGTAGACCATTGTAAACCATTGTGATAGGGATACCTGCATACAACTCCAAGTGAATTAGCTCCCCAAATGGTCATAAAACAAAGATCCATACATTTACTCCTGAATCTATCATACATATCATTAAGAAGTAAAAAATATATCTCAACGCTGCTGTGTAGTGAAAATAAAGCATTATTTTTTTGTTCTCGGATGATGTGGAAATTACATTGAAAAGCATAGTGCCCCTCACATTTTTTTTTTAAAAATAATTTTTCGCATCCCAACCAGCCATGTATTTTTACTTGAAATAGTTTTATTTTGCTACAACACTTTACTGCTTTATGAAGAACAAGCCTGCATAGTAAAAAAACAAAAAAAACTCACCAATAGAAACGGCTTACGACGGGAAACAAAAAATAATCAATGCACTGCATCTTCCATTAAAAACACTTCCATTACGTATGTTATACTGTTGCATTCCTGTTGTAGGCTCGTCCAATAAGACGTTCCCCCGGACCATGGACCGTCTTGACGCTGAGTTCAGCCCTGACCAGAGGCTAGCCATCTATGAGAAGGTCAGAGAGAAGAGTGAAGGTCAAAGCCAGGCAGATAAACTTGACCTCGAACTTGCCTTTGACCCTGAAAAGAAAGGTGCGTCTTGATTGCTATTATTTCTCTCTAACCCTAATACGGATAAAACATGTTTATAAAGACCACTGAAGGGTGATGCAAAAACAGTGGTCTTCACAAGTTCCTTAAACACTGTGTAATGAGAAACACTGTTCAGGGGAAACATGCTGCCTTTATATCGGCACATGCTCTATCTGTTCAGGTGTAGGCAAAGGGAGACAAGAAAAGTTGTCTTTATAGTCAGGTGGTCTTTCTGTTCAGGTGTACGCAAAGGCAGGTTTAACTTTAATTTGGCATATTACAGTGAAACCTATCTATAAACTATAATTAAAGACCACCCAAGGGAGACAAGAAAAGTGGCTTCATAGGCAGGTGGTCTTTACAGGTTCCTTTAGTACATGTTTCAATGCGAAAACATTTTCAAGTGCAGCAAAAAGTTTGGTCTTTGTAGAGAGGTGTTCTTTCTATACAGATGGTCTCTAAGACCCCGTTCTCACTCACTTTCTAGATCGATCTAGGCTAGACCGATCCCGTGGATCGCTCTAGAGGTTCGCTTCGTTTATGATCTCACCCACGAGCTAGAACGCTCTTGTTGCCATGGTATAGCGCGATTGTAGGTTGTCTGTTCTCACTCGCAGTTAGACCGATCCAGGCTAGATCGATCTAGCCTGGATCAGTCTAGAAAGTGAGTGAGAACGGGGTATAAAGCAGGTTTGACTGTGTATTGAATTTGTTGTTCCTATAGATGATGGGGACAAGAAGGAGACAACCCAAACTCACGCTGAGGCCCTGGCCGAGATGAGAGACTACCGGCGACGCCGACAGAGCTACAGAGCCAAGAATGTCCACATCACTAAAAGATCCAAGACTGATGTAAGTTACATTATCCAGGCCCTTCACAAAGATCCTAAGTTTGAATCTAAAAATATGGAAAGCCGTTAGGGCATCTTTGAAAATATTTTGTAAAAGTTATTTTAAAAGGCATAAAATGTTATTTCAAATCATTCATATTTTCTATTACCAAGGAGATTTCATGTTCTTGATGTGGAATTTATGAAAAGGCTAAAATACTTGCATTCTTTTTAGAGTCAATTTCTACTTAGGATCTTTGTGAAACACCCCCCTGGTCCATTACAAAGCTTTGAAGGCAGCTTGATTACAGGTAGTCATTTTGTTTGATTTCCGTATCACAGTAAAATCCAATTTTGTCTGAGCACATTGAAGAGGGCTTTTGAAATGAATTGAATATACAGCATGAAAATGGTACATTCTTCAAGAACTCATAAAGATTACAGAACTATTCTGCATCACATCAATGTTCTTCAGGATTGCAGTTATCCTAGAAAATCGGGGAAAGCTGGATAATGAGTTGCCCATTTCCTAGTCAGGAAAGGTCAGAGAATGTGAGAAAAATAACATAAATCAGTGAAAAATCAGGGATTTTAAAGAATAACTGACTTCCCAAAGAAAGTTGTCTGGAAGCCTTTTATAGTTTGTCTCATGTACAAAAGTGTATCCATATTTCAAACCTGGAAATAGGTTGTCATTATAATCCTGATATATTTTAAACTCTGTTAGGGAAAAGTCGGGGAGAAATGAGGGGAAAAAAAACCTGAAATTTTGTTATCATGACATCATGTGTAAGAGCAGCGATGGTACATGGTTCAGAAACTTGGAATGTGAAGACAGTAGAAGAAGGTATCTTGAAGAGAACAGAAAGAGCCATGATACAGACGATGTGTGATGTGAAAGTGTCCGATAGAAAGTGCATGGGTGAGCTCATGAATGGAGAGGTCGGGTCTGGAAGAAAACTGTGGTGGAATTGGTAAAGAGAAGTGGATTAAGATGGATGGGTCATGACTGTGTTAAGAAGGAAAGATGATGAACCTGTGAAAAGAGTGTGAGATTTGGAAGGGGATGGCGTAAGATTTCATGTAAAGATATGGTGAAGAAAGAAAGCAGTAAGGTTGGTCTAAATGAGAAGGATATTCAAGACAAGAAGAAATGGAGGGAGGGAGTGTCATCATGGCGCGAAAGTCAGTAACCCCTTGTAAGAGGGAAAATGCTGAAAATGATAATGATAATGATGTTGGGAACCATGGCCTCGGTAGCTATCATCAAATTCATCAAATTCTCTTGTTCTTATATCTCCATCTTACCAGGTCATGAGAGAGATCATTGAATCTCATATGAAATTCTTAGAAGAAACACAAGGTCCTGTCAAAGAAGAAGAAGAGGAAAGCAAAAAACATGAAAGGTATGTGGCTTTTACATTTTCTTTGTTTCTGTGTAGCTGTGTTTCCACCTGTCAGTTTCTTTCTGCTTTTCTCTGAGAAAAAAAGAAGAGTAAAGGCATTTTTTTTCACACAGTCTGTTTCTCTGATGGAAATAGGGGGGGGGGGGTAATGAAAACATAAAAACAGAGTAGCATACCTTATGCAGGACAAATATCACCATTAATAGGAGATGAGGAATCTTTTTTATGATACCAAATTTCCCCAAATATTTTTTCAATGCTCGACACATTTTGTGTGAAACAATTCTGAACACATCCACTGGCAGAGCTCCTTACAGACAGTATTGTATCATTGTTTAGTTTCACAAATGGTTTAATGTCCCGAGTTTAGTGCGAGCTTTAATAAACGTCCGATTGAACACAAACTTAACATTCCACACACATATTTCTCTTTCTAGTCGTTTTAATGACTTGTCAAACATAGACCTGAAATTATAAGAAATGCTTAAAGCCCCTCTAAAGTGTAGGGAGCTCCAACAATTTGATGGCAAAATGTCAATTTAATTGTATCATAATGTGAAAGAGGATGTCATTTCAGACATATTTCTGCAAGGACTTTTCAAAACAGATGTGTTTGAAGTCGTTTTTGGTGAATTTGGGCTTTAAAAGGCAGTTTCATTGACACTGGACAATTTTGAACTCCTACTTTGCAATTTGCATAACAAACTGCTCCCTAAAACAAAAACCCCTCTACCATGTTTGTCAATCTTGGTATCATTTTTCATATGAAAAGAGTTCTCTGTCGGCTGTGAAGCGGGAATCGGGTATTGGGTAATGCACTGTTGGCATGTTGACCAAGAGATGGCGCCATGCAATAATCTACGCTATGGCAGAAAGTTCATCAGTTTAGTATCGCTTTAAACTCCCTTTTGTTTCCATCCTACAGAACCCACTCCCAATCAAGAGAGGCTAGCTCCTCCAGAGATCATACGAAGGATCACCATCGACGTCGACGATCACGGAGCAGGGATCGAAGCAGTAGAAGAGACGACGACCGAAGTCGCAGCACATCACGTAGCAGGGACAGCAAATCACGCCGTCACAAACATCGTCATCATAGTAAACATAAACATAAAAGTAAACACCGATCAACTCCATCCGTTGAAGATCTTGAATGATCATCATTTTGAATGTAGATATAGTCTTAAACTTTTTCCAAGCTATTTTGTGTTGTTTTTTACCGACAAAAGATTGTAGTGTATCTCAATCATGATTTTCAAAGCAGTTCTATATCCCTACTTTAATTAGAGCCTGAATCAGACTAAATATAATATACAAATAAAAAATGTTTGTGAGTGCATTAATGAATATGCATTGCACGCAGGCCAAGTCACAGTAGGATAATGAACGAGACTTGTCAAGTTCATTGTCCAACCAAGTGCAGTGCATATCACTAATGCACGAGCTAAAAACATGTATTATTGGTTTCATAAGATGGGTCTACAATATGAGTATAAAGTCTAGAAATTGACGATTGTTGTCACCAAAATGTACTCCCGTGCATATGGTAAAAATTAATGCATGCACACGTGATCCATTTCAACGCTTCTCATTGGCTACATTCTTGAACCCAGTTAGTTATAAGGTATAATGATACATTCATTGTCAATTTATTGTTGAACTCTTCAGTAGTTGGTAATGTATGGGATAAGGCATGACTGAATACATTGGGTTTGCCCTATTATGATTAGTGGTACTTTTAAGTTCATATTGTAATGTAAGGAGCATTTGCAGCAAGAATTTCTTCTTTTCCATACTGTCATTTAAAGATAAGGGGTAAAATTACCAACAGAAAAGATTCTTAAGAATGTCCTTTCACTTGAAAGCATCACAATTTCAGTAGATGATGTATATTCCCGCAATATTTGGGTTTAATTTAAGGGCCTGTTCAGATATAGCGTGGTAAATCGGCGCAAAAAAGCCACCAATATTTTCCTTTACATGTAAGTGAATGGCAACTGCGTACAACAAAGGACTTGTGCGTATTCACCGAGATCTATGTTAAGAGATGAAGAAATTATCGTCATAAAAAATTAAAAACCGCAGCAGTTTTGCTCTCTCCCTCGTTCTTGTTCCCCGCTCAACTATGCTCTTTGTTTTTTCTTTTAACCCTTTTCACCACTTCTTTCTAGAATTAAAAGAAAAAAACGAAAATGGAGAATACAATCTCTTTTGTTCTTTATTAATCTTGTTAATACATGTACGCATCCAGTTCTAGAAAAAAGAAGAAATGTATAATGACCTGCATTTATAAACTGATAAATATCTTCATTATGCAAGTGAGAAATCAGATAAAATGCAAAATATTAAATATGGAATGGATCAAGGTATATCTACCGAGATGCGGAAAGTTGCTACTGCTACTTCCATTTTAATTTCAATTCTAATATAATATAGCTTCAGATTCAACTTAAAATATATGTAATTGTACAGTGTTCTGATATCTAGAAAGGAATAAACAAACTACATTTTCATTGTTTTCTCTAAAGAAAAATGCATTTGTATCACTTCTTTACTCATTATTTGAATGCTGAAATTAGTCAAGTCCCTACTAGACCTGTAAAGTTAGTATTTTTGTAAAAAAGACATGTTCTCAAAATTATGATAATTTCTAAGATGTTCTAGAACTTTTCCAATTTTGGCATCTAAATACATTGTATTACTACTTTTAAGTATGTTCAAATATTAATGCACCGTAGCCCCATTAGCTGTACTTCTAACTCAAGACGATTAGAGTTATCTCCTCAATAATGCTAGATTAATCATCTGTAAACAATAAACCCCAGACTAACATACATATGTAGAGTACTTAATCACTGTAAAAGAAAATAAAGTTATTTTTGTTGCAACAATTATTAAACATTTACCTCTGTGCAATTCTGTTGAATTCTTTTTTAATTTCTTACCATCTTTTCCTGCATGCTATAAATCTAGATTGTATTTAATAAACAATAAACCCCAGACTAACATACATATGTAGAGTACTTAATCACTGTAAAAGAAAATAAAGTTATTTTTGTTGCAACAACTATTAAACATTTACCTCTGTGCAATTCTGTTGAATTCTTTTTTAATTTCTTACCATCTTTTCCTGCATGCTATAAATCTAGATTGTATTTAATAGTAATATGGTACTGTACTGCAGAACTAGACTTTTTCTTTGTAGAGCTTTGATTTTCATGCAATTACAAGTACTAGAATAATATGAATGTTGTGGATTTCTGTATGCATTTATGCAAATGACTCCCAACAAACAATGGCAGTTGCAAATATGATTAAAATATATGACGTTACAACATGGAAACTCCTCAAAACCAAGTGAACAAAACATTACTATAATGATCCAGGAGTCGGACTCCTTCTTGTTATGGCATAAAATCAATAAATCAAATTGACATATCATAATTCATCAGGGATATAGAATAATCAAGTACAGAATTAAGTCATATTGCAGATGAATTATTTCAAATTATATTTTCCAAAAAAAGCATTACAGAGTGGTGAAATATATGAAACCTGGTACACATACCGGAATTAAAATGAACACAAAATACAATGTACATATTCATTAGAAGTTATTTTCAGTCTATTTTACAACAGGAATTTTTTCCATTTTCAGTACTTTTCTAATCTTTTTTCTTCTCTCAAGTTATGTAGCTTTTCCTTCTTTGCCAATAAGTAAATTTCTTGAGAGTAAAAGCTTCAAGATGTTGCAAATGTTAATTTTTAGATTTCACAGGAATTGAAGAAAATATATATATATATATATAACTATACCATATTCAGAAAACATACTATAGTTTGTCTTTTTTTTTAGTCAATAAATTTTGGGGAGAAAAATGTCAAGAATTTCAGTCACTTCCAAATGCATCTTGCAGGAATGTGAACATTTAAATTAAAAATATAATTTAAAACATAAAGGAAAGTCACTTTTACTAATATTTGATTTTTCTTCTTCTAAAAAAAGCGAAAATCAAAACAATTGTTGTCAATTTGTCAATTTGAGTCAAGATTAGCTGATACGAGCAAGACAAAAATTAATTTTTATAAATATCTTTACAGAAACAATGCCCTATGAATCATAATATTCATGACCAAATCCAAATACTAGTAATAGCTTCATACATATACAACAATATTGACCCTCTTTCTAATCAAGAGAAAATATAAATCAATTAAATCAAACAACTATGACATTTTCAATGTCTCGTATAAGTGCTTATGTACAAGTACAATATCAAGTTTGACAACATTAAGACATCAAAATGAGTTTAAAAAAATAAAGATAAATATAATAAAGCACAATGTTGAGAGATACAAACTGATGACTTGTACAATAAATGTATCGCATACCTCTGACAAAATGATAAGTGCTGGAGAAAACAGTTTCACAAGATAATCGTCTCTATTCTTGAAATATTTTCATAGATGCTAACGGCCAACTTGGAGATAAGTTCAACTTAGGATCTTTGTGAAACACCCCCCAGGTTAACTGTAATGTAGTCTGCCTGAAAGAATATGAGCAATTGAGTTTTAAGTTGCTCATACATCTATCCTTCCTTTTGAACTCTCTGCAAGGTTGTGCTGTCAATGATTGACAAGGGTGTATTGAAAACTGAAAGCTTCAGATACGTGAAACAAAAACGGTTTAGTGCTTGAACATTCTCTACGATCAAGAAGAAGTGAGTTTTGAGAATTGGTGAAAATGTTTTGGGCACAGTACACACAGCTTTACAAGTACCAGTAGCGGAATTACATTTCAAACATTCATTTTGTTGATGCAAAAAAAAAAAAAAAAAAATGTGCTCCATTTGACATTTGATGAAGTCATTGATGAAGTCATCAATAAAGTCAACAAAATGTTAATGTACCAACCACCTCATACGATATGCATTTTTCTGCATAATAATTTCAATATTTGGTCACCTTAAGTATATACACATCTTTTAAGACCAAGGTTTCAATAAAATGATGCTAATAAAGAAAGGTATAGAAGAGTTTCATTATAAAACATGACATAACGGTTGAGCAACTAAACTAAAACACAAAGTACTAAGTTGTTCGCATTTCTACATTTTGTTCTAATAATGGGCGAAGAAATTGATTAGCCCTTTAAAAAACAAGTTGCAAATATTTTCTTTGCTTTCTACTTCCAGCATTTCACTATCTGTAGGTGTTAAGCTTATAAGTAATGAAAAGGAATGTATTGTAAAACTGCAAAATGACTTTAAAGAAATAAACTGTTCTATAGTTCATTATGAAAAGATGATTTCTGATAATGTGCATGACCCTGCATACTACACGCATACATGTATGTTAGCTACAAAAGCCATTCAAAATTGGCAACAAACCAACAATCTTGATTTGTAAAGAGATTTACTTCTCATACGTGTGTTATGTGTTTTTTGTATGGGTTGATGTGGTATGGAAGCAATACCTTTTTAAATACATCAGATCAAACAAATCAATTCTGTTGCTTTTGGGTTCGTCTTTTACCAAATATTATCTCCATGAATCAATATTAACAGTGTCTATCTCACTAAATAATATTTTGATAGCTCTCATCCTACCATGGGCAGACTTGCCACTTGTAAATCAATGGCTATAATTAGAAATCCCCTTCTCTATGAAGGCTTGTTCAGGTATGGTGCGTAAGCCGCCACAAATAACCCACCATTTTTTTTCTTTACATGTATGAATGGCAATTGCGCACAACAAAGAACTTTGGCATATTCACTGAGCTCTGTGTTATAAGATATTGAAATATGAAACGTATCGAACATTAAGACATCATTTAAAAAAAGAAGCTGCGGTTAATCTGCGTCATATCTGAACGAGCCTTAAATGAATACCTCATGATGTTTTAACATATCAAGAGATGATGCATTTACACAAGTCCCTTTTATTTCAGGAGTAAAGGTACCCATGGATAGTGAAGATATTTCTGATCATATGTATAGTGTACTAGTGTGAACAGTTCCAGTGCTCATTGTATCTCTTCTATCATATGCACGCCTTCATGCTTTCCAGCTGATGGTACATGTATGTGCGGGTGCGTTTACATTGGGACCTTTTCTTCAGGGAGTGGGGGGTTTGGCTGGGGGTCTGGGGTCCTCTCGTTTGCGGTGCTCTGGAGGACATCTTCAAAACTCGACTCCTCATCTGGCTTCTGTCCTGCAACCTTTGTCTGTTGTTAAATGTATTAAAAAACAAGAAATTGTAAAAGTGTTGAGGAAATACAAAAATAACAGAATATCAATTCAAAAATGTATAGGCTGGCTTAATGAGGGGGGTCTAAATATATTGCTCCAACTGGAATAACACTTTCCTAATACATGTATCTACTCAAAATAAAAGCCCAAACTATTTTAATGGTCTTTTACATTTACATGAATTCCTGGACGTGATACAAATGTCAGGCCCTAGCCCTATTGACAAATTTTAGAGCTAGAAATGATCATCCTGGCTTCAGCTCAGCATAAACTTTTAAATCAGCCGTGTGCAGTGCTCATCATAAAGAGTGAGTCCTATAAGGCCTACAAGGTGTCTATTATTACACCGGGGTTGAGAGAGGCAACTGCACATAAAATGACCTGTATAGAGATGTAAGCATTGTACTGGTACAGGATCAGCAGTAATAATCTCTCCTACTTTAAGTTTGAATATTATATGTTCGACAATTATATGTTCAAATTTGTAGTAAATGAAATGTTAGCAAAGCCAGATAGTACATGTAATACGATTTAATACGAGTCTTCAGTGTTATGTTCATTGTACATTGTAGAGGGCATATTTCAGTATGCAAATGGCAGGAGTAACCCATTCAAGGATAATACGGCATTCCATCACACAATTGGATAACTACACATCAATCAAGCTTCTTGATTTGACAAATTCTTCCGAACCTTTAGCGTTGTTGCCGTTGTCGACACTTTATCCTCAAACGACTTGAACGCTGTGGATTCCCTGACTTCACCCAGCTTCTTGGTGACGGCCGAACCGAAGCTGCTGAAGGCTGCCCCCGTCTTCTGCCCCGCGCTCTGGAATCCCGTCTTGGTCTTGTTAAACCTGGGAAAGGTAGAAGAAACAACACGTCTGTAAATTATTTTTATTCCTTAATTAATTTGGATGGTATCAATGGCGTTTGTATAGTCACTTTTTTTGTATTTTTAATACATGAACCATCAGGGGGGTGTTTCACAAAGCCTTTTTTCAATGACAAATGACAAAAATCAGTGACAAATCTGCTGATAACCAATCAGAAGCAAGGATTTCAGTAGCCTATAACATAAACTGTCATTTGTCACTGATGACAAGTTTTGTGAAACAGGGCCCTGGTTGCAATGGGTTTATGCATTTCGATGATGAACAAGACTATTGCTCTGTTCCTGAATTTCTATATTATGGCAAGATATCAATGGAAAGCTATATACTTTTACTCAATGTTCACGACTGTTCTTCTTCTCAAGAACATGTTTCACTTACAGTTCATTACTTTTAATTATATGGCTACAATTTTAGAAATGATTAAAAAATGATATAAATCTTCATTTTGTTATTTTCTTGAAATTAAGCATAGTTGTATTTAGTATTTAACATGAGTAGGGTAATAGAATTCCATTTCTTTCATCATTGTTTAATAGTGAAATTATTCTGTGATACATTTACAATGTATCATAATAAAAAGGTACATGTAGTAACATATTATACAGCATCAGTGTGTATCAGGAGATGTAGATGTCCATGCATATGGGCTGATGAATAAAATGATTTAACGAAAAAGTGAAAGAAGATGTTATTTGAAAAAGAAAAATTGTAATGATTAATGAAGAATAATTCATGATGCTTTCCTTGGTTTGATTGTGCATAAAAACAGCTTGCATGTCTATTTATAACAAAAATTAGTAAAATGAGTTTAAAAGGTAGGTTTAAAGGAGATAAGACTGTTTGTACATTTACATGAATGAAAGCTAAACCCCTAGATAAGCAGAATTGCTCTCAGTGAAGGCTGTTCATAACAGAAAATAGATCAGAGAGGTTCCCATAGAAATGTTAAAGTTTCATAACTATTTAAAACTGCTCTCTAAAACATGTTTATTTTTAAAGTTCACTGATTCATTACATTGTGAATTTTCTTGAAAACAAGTTGCTAAAAATGTTTAGTTCCTGTCTATACAGTTATCTTTATTATCTAAAGTTAGAATTAGGAAGCATACATGTAAGTATTAAATGTCATATTAATGTCATTGTTGAAAGCATGTGTGATATGAATAGATACGATTATCATTCATGAATGACAGTGATGCCATGGTTAGGAAAATGATTCATGGAAATATTTGAAACGAGGTAAGATTTTGGATGTATTTTTTTGTTGCAAAATGATGACAATAAATTAAAGATAGTGAAAAAAATGACATATGGCATGGTTGAAAGAGTAAATTCATTAGCATTTTCATTTAAACATATTCAACATTTTAATAAATGCGGTATTCATGTAATATCAAACATTTGAATTAATTTGTAAGCTATATGAAAGTTATTACCTAATTTCTAGTGATTTTTCAGGTTATTTTATACTGCTTGGAAGATGCTGCCTTCGCCATTATATTATACATGTACTTTAATTACTGGTATTATGCATTAGATAATTGTTAGCGATATGTTGTTGAGAAAAATGATTGCAGTTGACCGCATTGCTCAGAAACTAGATAAATGCAGCATTCAATGACAAAGAGTAAAACATGCACTGTCTCTCTTCTTCTTCTTCCTCTTTTTTTCTCTTTTTCCGGTTGGTTTAAGGGGGGGGGGGGCAGAACCAGCAGAGGTGTCAACAGTCATGAGTCATGACAGGGCTTTTCATATCATCTTCTTTCTTTTGTCAAGGATAAAGCAAAACCTTATACAAGAAACAGTTTTAAAAACACTTGAATAATGCTGAAGTAAATTGAATCACAGTATGAATTTCGACATTTCTTGCCTAGTACTGTACCATACTGCATTTTAGGTCAATAATGGGACTTAATTTATTATTAATAACCCTGACTATCAATATATGGTCCTGTACACATGTCCTTTACAAATGTCCTTTTCATTGCTTCTTTCTAACTTTCTTGTCTCTATCCTTACAGTCTCTCACGCACTATTATCACGGACCAAGTTCCCTTCTCTTCCCTGTTCCATGAATATATTAAGATACTAATGAGAAATAAAACTCAATGGTGTACATGCAGGCATGCTTAATTTGGGTTAATCAAAACCAAGACCAGATGATGAAAATGCATTCATGTATCTCTAATTCTCAAAGATATATTTTGAATAGTTTAAATTAGTTCACAGCATCTTTTAACGATCACTCAACAATTTTGATGCCGGATGTGACCAACTTACGCTTCGGACTGTGTTACAGATTCATTCCAAGTTTTAACTTTGGTACTTGTCCAAACAAACCTAGAGAATTGCAGCAAAATCACAAAACATGAGAAAGTTACAAGATAGTAATTCCTCCAATTTGCAGTTTAAAAGTATATTTAGAGTGGACTGAAGACTACAGATCGATTTGAAATTTGACAAACTTCAAAGTGATCATTATCAGAGAATAACATCACTGTGCCATACTGCAGACATCTTTCAAAAGTCGGTTCTCTATAAGAATAATGAAAGGGATTGCCATCTGCAGCCAAACAGAGCACTGTAAAAAGTAAACAAAAGAAATTCATGTGCTACTGTAGCAGGTTTTGTGCATTTTATGAGTGGTCCAGATTTGAGGAAAAAAATTCAAGCTGCAAAAGGACTGAAAACATACAATAATGAATTTGTCCATGTACAGTATGTGTGTTTAAATTTTTCTGCAATGTGCATGTATGTAAATCATTAAAGATATGATAAGCACATGAAGTACATTAATTAAGCAGCACTGCGTGTAGTCTCTGCTGTTGCGCCAGCCTGTATGAGAAAATGTAGTCATTTATTATTTATTATCATTTCAAATTAGTAATTAGTGTGTTAGCTCTTGTTTGCATTTCCGTATTAATTATCAGCTCAGCAGCATATTTGATGACTTTGTCTTGCATCATTCCACTTGTATACAGCTGGATGGGATTACATCAAATTGACAACCTTCAGATAAATATCACAGTATGGTAAAGGAATACTGGCACTAACAAAGTATTCTCTAAAAGGTCTTTTATAAACTGAAAATCAATGATTTCACCTGTACAGGATCATAGAGAATATTAATCCATATACCTTTTCAACATGTTCATGAACTAGAAATCATGAACCCCCCCCCCTCCCTTCCCTTGCAAATAACAGGTAATGAGAGAAAGAGAGGTAGCTAGAAATAGAAAAGAGGAAGGGGAAAAGAGAAGAGAGTGAAATAAAAGACAAGAGAAAAGAAGAGAGAGAGAAGAGAGAGAGAGAGAGAGAGAGATAGAGAGAGTTTCTAATTCCACATTTGTTGCTCTTGAAATTCACCATATTTAAAGGGGAAGTCCACCCTGATATTACATTTAACTTGGTTTTAATCGAAGCAGAAAACTGGAGAGAAATAGGTCAGTGAAAGTTTGAGCGAAAAAACGATTAAAAACAAGGAAGTTTTTGAATATTTGAAGGTGGGATCAATCAAACACAAATTGGCAACTCTGTGAAGTTTCTTGCGAAACATGCCCCCTCCCATTTGCCCTGTACTAAAAACTTAAACATTTATAGTTTAGTTTCCCTCAATAAAATTTTCAATCATACATTCACCCTAAATATAATTATTGCAAATTTCTTTTTATACAACATCTGTATGAAACAAGTCTATCCCGTCATCAGTAAGTAAGAAAATTAAAGTTCATTAAATTTCCTGTATACAGCAAATTGGAGAAGAGCGCGCAAGACACTTTACAATGTTGCCAATTTATGTTTCACTGATGATAACTTCAAAAATTCATAACTTTACTATCAACATTCGCTTGTTTCTCTCATTTTTCTGCTAATTTTTCTAAAGCCAAGATAATTATTAAGGTGGACTTCCCCCTTTAATATCTGGAAATCAATGACCCCCCCCCCCCCCCCCCCCCACCACCTCCAACGAGGGAAGATAGAAAAGTCCTTTGACCCATGCTGTATTCAACAACCAGAAAATACTGTAGCCGCATGATCAAACATTAGAGTGATAGTAAAGGCCCATTAAACAGCCATGAATGGCTCAAAGGGAAACAACATGCAATTTAACCCACAATCCAGACCATCCCAAAATGTATGTGCACCAATCAGTAGAAATTAAGCTCATCCATGCAGTCATCCACGTAACTTACACTAGATTTTCTACCTCTTCTCTTGCTGTAGAAATTCATACATACATGTGCATGTACCCAGTATGTATTGAAGCCTGTAAATATGGATCTAAATGCTCTTACCTTTCATATACACTTTTAATCAAGCAAATATAGTTGCTGGTTAGATGCCTGCATTGAAAGTTATTATTTGCGTTTTGACATGTACATGTGAGCCAATCAAATAACAAACTATCATGTTATTTGGTTTATTTGTTTGAAACATATATAGAAGTTGGATTTCCGAAACTTCATGTACTTTCAATATTGGTTGCCAATGGGATAGGTTACACGCTGGCATGAAAGAGGTTTATTTTAACCCATGGTCACTAGCAAAGTGGTGTGTGTCCTCAAGTCTAATGGTGGATGTGCTTGATACATCTACAATTTTAACCTTCCCTATATGCATATTTTGGCCCACAGTGGTGGTTTAAACCAGTGAGATATTAGGTTGAATGAAACCTCCTTTGTGAATTTGGGCCATTACATACATATGCACAATATAAACATGAAACTTTAGATGATACAATGTGATTTGATTCTAACGTGTACCCAACAAATGTACAACACATAGCTAGCTAGGTTAAGAAAGATGCTGTAGACATGATGCAAAAGGGATGATGCAGGAGAGATCACATTCATATGTATTGTTATCCAGACCGATCTAGACCAATCCAAGTGTATTTGAATTATACTCATCAAGTTCTGTAGTAGCTAGTGCCCTAGAGTTTTGCTATGGGGTCCAGATATGCTTCATTGATATTAATTATGTAATATGAAAGCAGGGTCCTCAGGGAGAACAGTATTAATACTGATAAGGCTATCCTGGATAAACAACATATTATTTTCATTAAAATCATTTTTTATCTTTATTATTAATTATTATTATTATCATCATTATTACTATTATTATTATTAATATCATTATACTGAGGGAGATGTCCTATGAGTGCGTCAATATCCCATTTTTCTTTTAGCCTTACGAAGCCTGAACCTTAATTCAGAATGTCCTTAAAGGTTTATTTGGCCTGCAACTGCACTTTACAAAATGTAGCTGCAAAAAAAGTATTGAAAGTGAGCAAAAACTAGTGAAACCATGCCCCCAAAAGGACCACCATGCTTTAATAATGCTTGTTTTGCTTCTGGATGGATCTGGATGGATCTGGATTGATCTAGATTCAACCTGTCACATATGAATGGGGTCTGAGTCTCTGAGATGCAGGTGCAAGGATGCGGGGGGGAAAGAGGCAGAATTAAGAAGAACCAATGAGCGACTGAAGAGGAATTAAGGAAGGGAAGGTGGCATAAAAAGGGGTTGCTGTACATACGCCTCTGACGTTGTGATGGTTTCGTTCCACCCGGATATCTTGGTGGACGTATTCACATAGCTAGAGGGCAAAGGTCAAGGTTAGCACAAGGTCAAATACGTAACCCATCAATACACATCGATACATATATAGGAAAGGTAGAATGGTGTTGGTCAGGGTCAAATATTAGATCAAATGTCAAGGTGAGCAAAATTATACAAGGCCCATCAACGCACATTGACATAAGGGGAAGGTAAACTAATATTGGCTAAGGTCATATGTCCATTAAAGAAATTTGAAACCATTTATCCTTTGATCCGGCTGTATTTTGTGCACAACGTATTAATGATGAGTGTAGATGTGATAATTTTTTTAAATATCGTAATAAAGGGGGTTTTAGGTGCTGCTCTTCAAATTGGCAATGAAAACATTTTCTTTCATCTTTGTACAAATTTCAACTTCTAAAATTAAATAAATGTTACAAGTAACATGATGTACCTAAATGTTTGCCCATTTAAAACTAGATGGAACTTCGACTGCGCGCAGTCGAAAATGATGCCTCCGTCAAAGAGCAATTTTACAGACCAAAACTGAAGAAATTTTTCAAATTCAAGTTCAATTGTAATCCATTAACAGGTTCTCAGAATATCATGATTACAAGCAATTTCTTATACATAAATGACCCTTTGATCTTTGACCTCATGACCCTAAAATCTACTCAGTTCATTGGCTCTGCAAGATGTCCTGAGTTAACTAGTAATCCATCTGTCAGTTCTAATGAGAATGCATTCACAAGCTATTTTTGCATACATAATGAGCCCTGTGACCTTTGACCTTTGACCTCATGACCCAAGAATCTAATCAGTTCATTGGCTCTGCACGATACATACATGATCTAAGTTTGGCAGGAATCCATCAATCGGTTCTTCAGATAACGCGATCACGAGCTGTTTTTGCATACATAATGAGCCCTGTGACCTTTGACCTTTGAACTCGTGACCCCAAAATCTAATCAATTCATTGGCTCTGCAAGATACATACACGACCAAAGTTTGGCAGGAATCTATCGATCGGTTCTTGAGATAACGCGATCACGAGCTGTTTTTGCATACATAATGAGCCCTGTGACCTTTGACCTTTCACCTCGTGACCCCAAAATCTAATCAGTTCATCGGCTCTGCAAGATACATACATGACCAAAGTTTGGCTGGAATCCATCAATCGGTTCTTGAGATAACGTGATCACGGGCTGTTTTGCATACATAATGAGCCCTGTGACCTTTGACCTTTGACCTCGTGACCCCAAAATCTAATCACTTCATCGGCTTTGCAAGATACATACATGACCAAAGTTTGGCAGGAATCCATCAACTGGTTCTTCAGATAACGCGATCACGAGAACGGGACGTACGAACGTACGTACATGTACGTACGGACGTACTTACGGACGGACGGACGTACGGACGGACGGACAACCCGAAAACATAATGCCTCCGGATACTTCGTAACGGAGGCATAAAAAAAGGGTTAAGCAGTCATCTTATATTTGAAAATTTGAGGATTTGAATCTTATTTTCCCTTTTAAGTTTAAATATTCTATTTAATAAATGAACAACTTATATGTACTGTAGTTTTTAAAAGAAACCTGCAAAATAAGTGCTGCTCTTTTATCATCAAGTACATTGTGCACAAAATGGAAGTTGTGCACAAAGTACAAGGATCAAGAGACAATGTATTCAAATTTAATGGACATTGTTTGTATGACTGCAGTGTAAAGCAGGGCTCCCACTTAGCCGAGTTGGAGCCTCGAGTTGTGGCGAGCTGGCGCGATCTTATGGCAAGCAGTTTTATCATTAAAACGTATTTCTTGATATCAAGAATTCATTTCTTGATATCATGAAATCGAATTCCTGATATCACGAAATCGAATTCCTGATATCAGGAATTACCATTGCTTTACAACGTAAAATTATTTCTTGACATCAAGAATTGATTTCTTGATATCAATTAATAATAAGACGGCTTGCCATAAGATCACGCCAGCTCGCCACAACTCGAGGTTCCAACTCGGCTAAGTGGGAGCCCTGCTTAAGAATATATAAAATCTAAAATTTGACAAAAATATTCCAATTCTAAAAATGGATGTGCATTGATAGTAAATAAAAACATAGAATACATAATGTAAAATACAAAACAGATAGTTAAAATAGAACTAATACAAAAATTAAACCAGAGAAAAAAACATGTAGGGGTATGATAAACTAGTAAACCTGACTCAAGCACAAGAATATTACATAATAACGATACAAAGGACTTTGACACCACATCCCAAATCTGATTACTTGTATTTCAAAGTTTACATTTTCTGTAGTAACTGTATGCAGGGAAATGGCAGAGGATCTCTGGTTTTCTTTGAATTTCTAACAAACTATGAATTCTCAAAAGTTGAATTGAGACTTTATTCCCTTGTTTATTGTTAAATTGAGCACAAATGCCATAAAATATTAAATGGGCAAAAAGTTATCAGTTCTCACACATACAGGGATATTTACTTGTCTTCACTAAAATGATATCCTGACTTATGGAGCCCCATCCCCCCCCCCTTCTTCTTTTTTTTTTACAATTATAGGATGCCTGAAATAAATTTAGTTGCCAGGGCTTGAAATCAAGCAAGAACCTGCAAAATTGCTTTCATTTTACAGGTATTTATAGAGTCATGTCAGGTTCTTCCTACAATAACTATAATCTTGCATTTTAGTATAATGTTGTTTTGTAGTTCTCAAAAAAATGGAAATTAAGCCGCTGATGGTGATCACGAGGGTGGACTTATTAAAGAAGGAAAGGACCTCAGAGAAGAAGAACTGTCTTAAATTAAGTAGTTCCAGGTTGAGTAACTAACAAAGTACAGTGAAACCTGTCTATAGCGACTGCCCAAGGGAAACACAAAAAGTGTTTTTTGTAGACAGGTTCCTTCAGTGCATGTTTCAATGAGAAACCATTTTCAAGGGAAACAAAAAATGTGGTCTTTGTAGACAGGTGGTCACTAAATCAGGTTTGACTGTAGTCAGTATACATTGACCCATTGATCCCACATTTGCTCCTGTGACAATTGCTACAGGCTTTAGGTGTAGGTTTAGGGTTAGGGATTGGAAAAGTGTTGGGTCAAGGGTCGAGGGTGAGAATTTGGAATTGTGGCAGAAGCAAGTGGCTATCAACACATACATGTACCCATATATCGTCACACATTCTATCCATAAATATTTTTCCCGTATATGATTTGAATGACTTTGTTTGTTACGAGTTCATGATGGGATACGTACGCGCTAGACTGTTTGAAGTTTGTCCATCCCGCTCTGACGTCACTCTTGAGTACTGCTACTTGGGTGATACCCAGTTTTCTTCTGATCTCCTTCGCTCTCATCTCCTTGGCTCTCAATGTCTGTCTCAGGGCTTCTACATCCAACTCGACCTGAAAGAAGCAAGATCAGTATATATTGACGATTACAATACAGGGGAACCTGGGGGGTATTTCACAAAGATCCTAAATCAAACTTAACTCTTAAGTTGGACTTAAAAATTATGGAGAGCCATTTGTAGCCTTAAAATCAAATATATTCAAAAGTGGAAATTCAAGTGTTTAAGAATTTTTATAGATTCCACATCGAGAACATGAAATATGAATGAATTGAATCAACATTTTATGCCTTTACAAAATATTTCACGGATGCTAACGGCTTTCCATAATTGTTAAGTCCAAGTTAGAGATACATGTAATTTCAACTTAAGATCTTTGTGAAACACCCCCCTGGATATATAAAGAGCACTCAAGGGAGGTACAAGAAAAGGGTCTCTATGGGCAGGTGGTCTTTGAGAACAGGTTCCTCTAATACATTTCAATGAGAGGTGCTGCTAGAGGGGGGAAAAAAGTAAAATGTAGTCTTTATTTAGACAGTTGATCTTTTCTATACAGGTGCTAGCTAAAGCAGATTTCACTGTATTGAGTTCTGAGAGTGACAAAAGCTGTTTGTAAAAATTATTCTGAACTTGCTTTAAAAAATAAACACACATTTTTAATAGTGTTTTCAATCACTCTTGAAAGTCTTTTCATATTGTATATACGGTAGATCTATTAAAAAAATCAAGAAAAGTTAATGAAAATCTCAGAAAGTATGTAGGTATGTATGACAAGAACTACTACAGTTTGTAATATATTTTTTTACCTCTGCAAGTTCTGTTTTGAGCCTTTCCCTCTCTGCATCATCGATGTTGAGGTTCTCATTGGTAGGACTGGCCAGCTCACTGGGGGTACTGGCTGGTGACTGCTCAAACAGAGGGGTGGAGTCATCCCGCCCTAGCCCTCCAGCTTGGTCATCAGAAACTAGAACAGCAAGAGAAATATTATTTCACATATTAATAATTTACCAAATATAACACTTAGTAACCGGTTTCCCGGCAAAATTTGTATCATCACGTATTAGTCAAAACATATTCTTTCACATGATTGGTATAAATAAGAGCTTCCATTTCATTTTTTGAGAGGGGGGCGTTTCCAAAACTGCTCTTTACCTTTAAGTTTTGGATATATGCAACTCCCATGGAAAACGAGACAGAATGACAAACTGCTTTTATTCAAAAGAATAGAAAAGATATGCATATATATATAGGATATAATGTACTGAGGAATTAGACTACTGGTATATAAACAATGACTAATAGTGATAAGCAAATGGCACAATGTGATTTCATGAAATATGATCGGAAGATAAATACTACAAGAAAATAGTGAAAATATAGTCAAGCATATTTCTACTTTATGTATACTACCGATACTCTCTCTATTTAGTTTAATTGTAACTCAAGAATGAAAGGTGGACTGGTTGAATTAGGGCCTACATGTACCGGTATGTTGCATACTTTTAGATATAAGCTTCAACATGTCACATTCTCAAGAAATTATATCAGGAAAAATCAATTTCCAAATACTTTATATAACTTGGTATTAAAAGGGTATGATTAATATAGTTCTTAACTGGATATCTTTTATGTAATTATCAATCTATTTGTTACTTTTTATTTTTCCTTATATTTTTTTCCCACAAATGCTTCATCATTATTTGAACACTAACATCTGATTATTAGTTAAGGAATCCTACATTTACACGTACAGTATGTTTTTCCTGATAGAGTGATATTGTGATAAATTAACGGACTACCATTAATTCTCATTTATTACTCTCCATTCCATAATGAGTAATTTGAACTCTGGAACAGCTAGGTAGACGAAAGTGCTTTATCAAAATAACCTCCTAATGAATGGACATGTACAACGTACACTCTTTGACGTTATACAAATTGAGGTATGAATTTAACATACAAGTACATTATATTATAATTGTCTATTTTCCTTTCTCCTATTTATTTTGCAGAGTCTGAAAGCAGTACATACAGTAGTCACACAGGCCGCATTCCAAGTCTACATGTAGTTTTATAATGTGTTTACATAAACCTTGGATATATATATATATAATACATGTACATGTATGTACAGTATGTTCAATGCAGCATAGAGAAGTACACTTTTCTATTCTTCCTGTTTAGCAAGTACACTAGCTTGTATGACACATACATGTACATGTATATGTTTCCCATACCACTCTGTTATATTGAATTACAACAAGAAATCTACGTACTGCATGTACATAAAGTACACATGTACAGCAATACCTAACAATAGGGACTTTTCGATTTGCACGTTCACTAGTGGACTGCGACGTATGCGGTCACTTTTGAAGCAGTGCGCATGCGCATCGACGAGCTCATCGTTCGTAGCAGAATTCTCGAACGCGTTCGCCCTTGTTTTGCCGTTCGTTCGCAAACTGTGACGAGTCGTGTTCGTAAGCAATCTTTTGTAGGCACGAAACATCAAATTGAAGTCACAAAATGGACCCAATTGACCTAATTCTAGAACCAGAGAGTGGTGGAAGTGTGAATTCTCTTAAATTAACATATTTTCGTGTCTGTAATTTCCCTTAAATCAAAATTGTTGCAGAATAATTCATGAAATGAACACATTTTATTTATGCATCGCCAATCTGTTGCAGCATAATTTTCGAGATCAGTCCCATGCACCGAGTTTGGTGTGTTGGATCTTTAGCTTTTCGATCGATTTCGCGCTCACTAAGCAGAATAATTCATAAAATAAACACATTTGATTTATGCATCGCTGATCTGTTGCAGCCATAGAGATATATCTCTATGGTTGCAGCATAATTTTTTAGAACAGTCCCTGCACCGAATTTGTTGTTGGATCTTTAGCTATTCGATCGAGTTTCGCGCTCACTAAGCGAGCGTCGTAGTTGTGTGAAACCGAAAAGGTAACGAACAGCAGTCAGCGTGCCTCGTCAACCCTGCTTAAAAAATGCCCGCATACGTCGCAGTCCACTTATAAACGTGCAAATCGAAAAGTCCCTAATGTAGAGTACTGTACATACATGTACATGTACAGTATACTGTGCCACTTACTTCAGAGCTGGACATTCATCATTATAATACCCACCACATCACAAAAAAAGTTAATATGCCAATAAAATGTAAAGAGATTCAAAGAGATGCACATGCATCAGTCTGGCATATACAGTAATCCACCAAGGAATGCAAGAGTCTCTCAACCATGATTCTTGTATGCTTGTGCATAAATATAACCCATGCAGTCCTGTATTTTTAACTCTATCGTTATAGTCTAAAAAGTTATACTTACACATTTCATTGTTATAATAACTTGACATGGTTCCAAAATGCTATCACAATCAAGTTTGCAGTATAAAGTTTTTGTCAAAATGTATTAAACAATGTCAACCACAGGCATCTGGCTCTTAAGAAAGAGCCACAACAACTTTCTCCTTTCTCCTTGATTCAATAAAAGATGATCATGGATATTCAAAATCAAATACACACTCCGCCCATATCGAGTCCAAAGTACATGCTACGTATGTGTCAGCTGGCTGGAGAGGAATACAGTTCTGATTAGACAGATGTAATAATATTACCACTACCAGGGCTGATCATATTCTCAACTAAACCAGCTAGTACAGTATATGCAGTATTTATTTTGGTATTTCATGTACACACATACATATAGGCCTACAATGTACATGTACACTTCCTGGCCTTTGTGCATTCAAGGATTACAATGCACTATACATGTACAGTATAACCAGTTCAGACTCAAGGAATTTTATATGAAACGTTGTATAAAGAAACGTATAAAGAATCGTTGTGTAACAAAAGGAGCATGTAGACTATAGTAAAACAATATTGTTAAAAGAAACGTCTTGTAAAGAAGCCAATTTTGAAGAGTTATATATTGACACGAAAGCTGGCCATTCATCTTGCAGTACGCGCTCACGATTAGCCCCACCCAGTTAAACGACTTTTGTACTAAATGACTTTCAGACTTGAGCGAGACCCTGATTCTTTATCGAGTGTTCGTTTAGAAACAATATATATGCTACAGTGTATATGACGTTTTGTTATATGTTTCTTCAAATGTGGCATTCAGACTAGTGAATAATTTAATTCCTTATCGTATACATGTACATGTAGCTATACAATAAATGCTAATAGGCTGAATGAAGGTTATATACTCTCATATCCAAGTGTTATCAATACCCAAACCAATCCCCAAACAAATCTTGTTTTGAGTCATCTCCCATTGATGACAGGATAGAGATATCTGACGACCACTGTAGAGCTTTTTCTTTCTTTCTTTCTTTTTTTCTTTTTTAATAGAGTACTGAAGCTGTGACATCATAAAAATATTTTTTAAAAATTGAGAAATTCTTACTTCATTTTCTAAAAGAGCATCAAAAATAATGTCCAAATGTCCTAAACCAATTGAATATGTTAAGTATTGGCTGAAATATGACCATCTGAATAAATAGATTTCCTATAGGAGCTCCGTGTTATTCTGCTCTGGTTCGTAATGTTATGAACGAGGGCAAATAACACTGAGTTCCTAATATTTATATATTTATTCAGATGGTCATATTTCAGCCAATACTTAAAGGCACACTGTCCTACTTGTAGCTACTTGCTCCCTCTATATAGAAAACTTCCCAAATCGGTGCCTGTTGGTCCCCCATGATCCTCTTTTTCTTATGTTAAATGAGAGCTGAGTTAATGAGATAGCCACCTGTCACAGTGACCTCGATGGCTCGCTGTGTGGTCTAATCCCTTCTAGCTGCAGTAGTAACGCCTACCTTTAACATATTAAATTGGTTTTTGAAATTTGGAATTTTTTTTTTTTTTATGCTCTTTCAGAAGATGAAGAAAAAAATTGAGAAATTCTAAAAATAAATTTTTGATGACGTCACACTTCACCACTCTATGACCTCGATGTGAGGGAAATATTAACAAGGAATTTCTGACAAATGACAATTAAACAAGTTGAATTCAATCAATGTAATATCTGTTTCTGTCAACATCCTCATTGTGTAATTAAAATGAAGCCAGGCAAAAATGTTTACTTTGTACGTAACATGATGTTGACCAGTCAATGTATTTCCTATCTCTTTTCCATGACCCTCTGGACTTGTCTAAAACTAATTACTAAAGAACTAAACCTTTATGACTAGTAATTAACCGATGACCTACATGTATGCACATGTAAATAAACACAGTGAACACTGGAGCAGAGCTGCCCCATAATAGATATCTCTATAATGTTTTTTACTTTGGAATACAGGAAATAACATTTTCCACAGAATCCATCCCGGGTCATCTCAGGCTATTAACACTGTAGTATTCAACAGGTTTAAAGGGTTTGGGGTGAGTTCTGATTGGTACAAGTCCGTGTAAAAGTTGAATCAAAATTGAAATAATTTACATTTTTGCCAGCTTGCAGTTGTTTTTCTATGCAATTAAATCCTGTGATTTAATCCTTATCATTACATCTAGAAGATAGCTGATAAAGGTAGCAAGCTACATGTAAATGGCAAATAACTGTAACCTTAATACAGAATACCTTGACATGGAACTAATTGCTTTAAATCAAGCAAAGAAGGTTGTGGTTAAGAGAGATAAGGATGATACTGATATGGGGTTATTGAACTGTGTTGTTAAAATGGAGTTCTGGGATTTCTTTTTAATACATGTATATATTTCACTAGAGACAGCCTGTAGTGTAACTCAAAGCCTACATGTATATTGTTATAATAGTAATATTAGTTGTAATAGTAGTAATTTAGTAGTAGTACATGTAGTAGTAGTTGTAGTAGTAATAATAATGACAATGATAATGATGATAATGATGATGATGATGATATTGATGATAATGACAATTATAATGATAATGAAAATGGTACTACTAATACTACTGTACTACTATACACTACTACCACCACTGCTACTGCCAATACCATTACCACTAATATAATCATGCATATAATATTACTACTATTAATGATAGAACAAAACACTGAGAAATCAGTTACATTTTAATCTACCAGAAAAGGCAGTGGAATAGATTTTAGCCTACTTAGAAGAAGATAAATATAGTTATCATATGACTACATGTATATATGATGTCCGACATATTTTTAACTGTGTAGTTTGCGCAAAATACATACTCAATATCTCTATAATCAAAATGTTACAACACGTACAGCGGTGATTGCCACGTATACGGTGCAATGTACAAAAATGAATCATAATGCATATATGAACAGTATTACTGTGCATTTTGCCCCTTGTCCTATATCTGTTGACAGTTCATACAGTTAATTTGTTCATAAATACAGAGCGAAACTGGCTGCTGCTCATACAAATATTGATTTAATTCTAGGTCATGTGCCACCATATCTACAATGTACACATACATGGAGATGTAATATATAACAGATGATTGATAACAAAGTGAGAACTGAAGTACCGGTACATATTATAACCTCTCATATATAAAGTGGATTTGGTAATTTTTATTCAAGCTAATTCTTTCATGTTAATTGTTAACTTGAATTTGTCATTTTTTAGCATCCAAGAATAATTGTCAAAAGTATACAGTATACCGGTATGAATTAGAGATAAAATGTTATAAAGAGTTTTAAATGTGTAATAGATTGCTATTTGATTTGTATTTTGCATTCTACAGCCTGTATCTATGATGTATTGATAATGAGGAGTGTTTTTCCATTTTACAGTTTAGGAGTCAGTATCTTTATTTCATTTCATATCATTCATTTTCCACAATATCGATCAGCAAATAAAATGTACAAAGCTTTTTGTTTTACAAAGACTAGTCATTCTAATTAAAATATTAACAAATAAGAAATATCCATATGGTACAAACAATGCAGTAAAAGTATACAATTGAGACTAAGAAGATAATTGCTTGCTGTATTGTAGAGGTAACCTGGGAAAGCATATACGGTAGCTTGTAATTTAGGTGATGACAAATACATGTACCTGTATACCTTACTGTGCTGGTAATGATCTAAAATTCTGTCTGAAACTAATTAAGGAATGTCCAATTTAGATTCACCTCCATTGTCAAATGAATATTTGCAAGAGAATTCATAGACAAGGCATGAATAATACAGTTATCTCACTTATCTTTATGTACAATGTATATGCATACAAATAAATAATTTACTTTAGGCTGAAAATTGTATATGTACATCTTTTCTTTGGTTTTGTTTAGGGTTAGGAAGCTACATGTAGTGTATTTTAAATAAAGATATTCATAACCATGTAATGATAACCTAATCAATGGACATTGATATAAAACGATGATGTGATCTTGAAACAATTTAGAAACCTGTTATAGCAGGAGTTGTTGGTGTATCAGTGGCACTTGTGGCAGTAGATACCGGTATGGTGTCTTCATCATGGGGGGACTCGGGTCCAGAATCGGCACCATCTACATGTAGGTCAGGCACTAAGGCTAGATAAGTTGAATAGCTTGGGGCATCCTTAAGCGGCGACTTGTAACTTTGATCGTCCATCTTCAATTCATTACCTAATTCTTCCTGCGAGCAGTACCCGTCTTCCTCGGGCGATGGAACGCTCTGACCTGACCCATCCTGCGGCGTCCTGGCCGACTTTGGCCTTGCAGTCCTTTTGTTATCTGGCGGTTGTGTCTTCTCCATGTCTAGGAAACTCCAGTCGGAGTCGCCGTCGTCAAAGTTGTAGAGTCTGTGGTCCAAGATAGGGGAGAGTGAATTCAAACTTGGAGTGGTTGTCTGGACACCAATATCACAGCCTGCTTTGGACGGAGGTTCCATTCTGGACAAAGTTTTTCAGGAGAGAAGCAACAGGTAACCTGGCCACGACGCCATTAAAGGATTCAAATGCTGTGGAATGCATCCTGGCGGAGGTGGTGGTGGTGATACCTTGGTACGTCAATACAGTCAATATTTAGTTCGATGACGTTGCAATGATAATAGATTCTATACAGCCTTGGTCATGAGATGTGACGCCGGGCTAGAACAACACCTGGTAGCAATCATGCGAATAATCAGTCGATATTACAGTTACATGTACCAGTACATATACAGAATACATGTATACACACACGCCCCCTTGCATACACTGTAATCAGTCCAAGTATTGCATGGATACGATGTGACAATACTGTCATGCTTTTCAGGTCTATTATCAAAATACTAGTACAAGGACAAGTTGGTAATAATGATAGGCTAGCTGCTGTTTCTTTCAGTCGAGGACGCCGTGTTGCCTTGTGGAGACGGTACAGGAACGACAGATACGAGTCATGTGACTAGCATCCTGCTCTCTGCTTGACTTGGTCTCAACAAAAAGCACATATCTCAACAAATGACTCGATCTGCCGCCAGATAGATGATTGAGAACCACGGCGATAAAAATTCAAGGTAAATTAAATTCACGGACTGCAGCAAAAGACTAAAGAGACAATAGGATATCAATGAGAGCTATTTGATTGGCAATGATATTCAGCAGATAGACAGAATTGGTTTCTAATCTGTGTCTGGTTGATTCTGAATGGCTGACAGTTTATGTCAACATGGTGAAACGTGGCATATTTACAAGGAGCCCTAACACTATATTTACAAAGGGCAAAGTATAGATTTACAGGTGTATACACTTTGCCCCCCCCCCCCCCCCGTTAACAATATAATATGATTCATACTGAAATTAGAAAGATCTCAAAACAGACTTTTTGTTGTTGTTCATTTTAATTAGGTGGTCAAAAAAAAATGTTGTATTGCCATTTGAGACCGACCCAAAATCTTAAAATCTATATGGCTCACTTTTTAATAACTTTTTTTTTTTTTACCGTTTTTTAAAAACAAGATGTTTAATGAATACAAAATCATCAAGTTATTCCCAAATTCTCCCTCGTCTTCTGCCTTAGTTTCAAGATTTAGGAGACGGTCTCTGTTTTGAGTGGTAGCAAAAAAGTTTTTTTTCTTCAAAGATTTCCGACCGACCGACCGACCCAGGTTCTAAAGGGCAATACCACATTCTTTTGACCTTACTGTTCCTTAAAGGCTGTAAAGCATGGGTTGTCCCTTGAAATATTATACATAAAAACAAAAGTATATGGGCTTCCAGCTGCCAATGCAAGGAGAACAGATCAATAATTATGCTAACAAAAAAAAAGACTCATTATTTTTAAGATACCGGTATGTACATGTACAAATGTACATGTACACATAAAAGTACTGAAGCAAATTTCCATTTCATAAATCAAAAGAAAACAAACAATGTTTCAAAACAAGAACCATCTTTCCCTTTAAGAAGATCAAAATAGCAAAAATATCATCAGCACGAAATCAATTTGTTTGAAATCGAAATTGTTATTGCCTTTCATGGGATCAAAATAAGACCACAAAATAATTAATCAAGTTCAATTTGTCCGGAAATTGTATTTTTCAAAAACGATTTTCATTGTACAAACATACAATGTACATGTACACAGGCCAAATACCTTAGCAGTGCACCTACTGGTATATGTATAGAGCAAAGACTAAAAGATCAAGTACTATTGGAATCCTAAAAATAAACAAGAGTCTCATATGTGCAGTACCGATAGGTCCCTTGTCTGAAGTATATTGTAGGTGGCAGTATTTCAAATGGCCAGAGGCCTGGCGTTGTGCCTCGCTGAGCAGCCAGGTAGAAATGAAAATGTCATTGGGTTCACCTTGTCTGGACTCCTTTCAAAGGGATGATGTCATCATTAATCATCATTAATCCTAGCTTGCTCATAATATAAATGATCTAAGTGGATTTGGGCTTACACTACTGTCTCTGTGCATAGACTATGTAGACCTTCATGTATATTTATACGTGTACAGTACATGTATGTACAATATATTCTGTATTCTGGATACTGTGCAAATTTTCAGCTCACATTTTAGACTTTATAGTTAATACAAAGTTTTGGTATGGGGTCATAAATTTGGTTCGAACATATTGGAAGCATATGCAATCCTACAATATTCAGTGATTGTTGTCGCGGTTGAAATCGAGTCTAAAGTGATGAAATTGTAAATAATAAACTCTTTATGTTGTATAGCTTCCTCTAAAGGTCAGGATATTAATCTGGCGATAAAACAATGTTTCTTGACTAAAATCGGCCGATTGGCTATTCCTGTTTGGAAATTATATATCACATCTACATATTCTGAGATTTTCATGGTCGCAGCTACCATTGTATGGCCATAGGCACTATTTGAAATTTATCAACATTTACTGGGAGCACCAGTAAATTTTGATATTCAATTTTTTTCTGGAAAACAAAACTGTTTTGGGAGCTAAATTTTCTAGTGCTCATAATACCTCAACAGGGACATCCAAATATATAAAAACTACAAAGAATCACTACTGTAAACGCTGTTATTTTTGCGCGATTAATTCTTCGCACTGAGCGACCTCAAAACATATTCGGTGGTTCTTAAATTTGTGTTGCACCTAATTCAGCCCGTTCAGAACACGCAGAACACGCACAAGAAGTCGTGTTTATTTTAAATTCTCTCTTTTATTCCTTTTTTTTTCTGGATATACACTACAGGGAAATGCTTTCTTTTTCTAATTTGTTATACTTGCAATTCATTATTTGTTTTAATTGCTAGTTTGTGCATATAGATAGCTGGTATCTCTTTTGTTTGTGCTATTCACTTACATGTACAAGTAGGTGCAGTATGTCTCATGAATAGGAAAAGAAGAACTTTGGCCTTATAGTTTAATAATTAGTTAATCTTTTC
The DNA here is from genome assembly GCA_035222895.1 of Strongylocentrotus droebachiensis. Classification (NCBI taxonomy): domain Eukaryota; kingdom Metazoa; phylum Echinodermata; class Echinoidea; order Camarodonta; family Strongylocentrotidae; genus Strongylocentrotus; species Strongylocentrotus droebachiensis. The sequence goes on from JAVYIG010004452.1 coordinate 129,018, forward strand.
TATTCCCAGCATCCAAGTGACTCACTTCAAACTACACTGTATACTGAACACTGCTTGTATGAATCACTGTTTTATTTCTTCTCATTTGTCGTTGGCAAATAAAATAATAATAATAATAATAACAATAATAATTAAAACAATAACTATAACAACGATGCTACAAATAATAGTATTATAGTAGTGTTGCATCGTTGATGGATCTTTTAGAATTATTTCCAAAGCCACTTAACTTTCAGGCTTCAATAAATTAAATAAATACCCCACATAAAAGAATGCCAGAAATCCCCCAATACAGGGGGAAAAATACTTAAAATTTTGGGGGGGCTACTTTTCAAGCTTGCTTGCATGAAAATAACACTCTTTATTTTGTTTTGCATTGAACTCTGTGCAATTCTTTGGGGCTCTTTTATGACTTTTCGGGGCTCTTTTGGGCATTTTGGGGGCTACTTCGCCCTGAGACCCCGTGTATTTTTTTCCCTGCTCCAATATTACATGTAGTACCATAATAATTTAGTACAAGTTTGTCTAGATTTAAGCAAAATAAATAAACAACATTCGTTATTAAAAAGAAATCAATTTTTCCCAAATGTAGGAAGCTGAATGATGTCTCTTTTGAGTAATTCACTAATGTTTCTACCACAGTTTTAGAAATGTTCTCAAGTACAATATGATTGTGTGTTAATTGTTTCAATGCTTTTGTTATATGGCCATTATCATAATTATATTAAACAATCATCTAATCGATTCTGAGGGAAATCCAACAAAAAGACAACTATATGTACTCTAAAAGAAAGCAGAAAAATCAGAGAAGCAAACTGATGAGAGTTCAATTAAATCTGACTACATATAAGAAAGATATGAATTTTTGAAAGTTGTAATCACTATACTTATGGGCACTTAAAATTGGCTGAAGTGGTAATGTCAATGTGATGTAGTGCCGGACTACTCTCCCATCCAGTTCCAACATATAAAATTACTAAAATTTAAATTTGACAAAAATTTCTTGCTCAGGATTGTCTACCTTAGTAGAGGACCTATACAAATATGCTATCTATAACATATTTTTAGTAGTGCCCCAAGGCAGAAAGAACTTACAAGAAAAACAGAAATTAATGATGTGTATCCAAGCCCTACGTCACAATCGACTGACCGAATTACCAAATGGAGATTCGCATCTATTTCAAACATTCATAACTTCCTTACCAGTTGCTATTGGTCCGATTCATTTCAAACTTTTGCCATTCTGTTTCTCTTATTTTTCTGCTTTCATACATGTCAACTTATTGCAAGGGTTGAATTGCCCTTTTAGTCAAATTGATATGGATTACAATGCAAAACAATTTTATTTAGTTCACACTCCTTACGAGTCCATTTTGCAAAATTTCTTATTTTTCTTTTGACATTCAAAATCATTTCAACATTTTAACAGTTAACTTACAGTAAATTAGTATAGCAAAAATTCTTTCAATTGTGGCTTATGGAACACTGTAAGTGTCATGAAGAGTAGAACAAGAGGGCAACACTGGAAAATAGGTACTACAACCTGTATTCAATGGTAGACCGAAAGCTTCAGCCTCCGATATCAACAGTTGTTCCGCTGAGATATACGTATGGCTCCACTGATTGCCTCTACATGTACATGTATACAGAGACTGAAGTACATCGTCCGGGTTAGTGTCAGATGGGAGGTTACGCAATACAGTTTGTGGATGATTGCCAATCTCATAGCGCACATTTTTATCAAGGAAACAGACATATTAGCTGAAAGGAAGTCCCTATATTTTTATGTTTTAAAATGATTTAAAATGTTATTTTGATAGTACATGTATATGAAAATTAGATTATTATTTGTTCTTAGTCAATCTGTAATAAGTCAAGATAAAGAAACATTGAAGGCAATTTTTTTTTCTGTAAGTCCCGCTTGTTACTAGTTAATCCCCCTTGTTTGTGCTTGTGTGTGCTGCAAGGGTTGCAGTCTGTGTTTGGGGAAGGTTGACAAATGTCAGTATTATATTAACATTTTCCCCATAGCCATGCTTGACAGTTTATTTCTGTCTAATTTAAAGGGTATTTCAAATAAATTAAGAATAAAAGAATCAGTACCGTTATCCGATTCCATGCCAACTTTGTATAACTAGTGTATTATTCACTAGCACATGGTGGCTGGTACCATTCACTAGGCTTGCAAATTGGGAAATATATGGATAACTCAGTGGGGGCTGGCTCGTAAGACGGGAGCAGGACTGATAATAACTAAACCAAGAATAACTTTAAGAAAATATGAGGATAAGTCATCTTTAATTCACTTTTCAATATCATTCAGATTTGAGCATCATAAATGATGACAAAAACAAATGCAGATCAAAAAGTTATATCAATCATTGCAACTTGTTAAAAATGTTAATGATAACGCTACAAATTAGCAGTATATTAGTGTCACTGTTACTACATGGACATGTAGTTAGTCTCCATGGAACTTTGATAATAATATAATAAAATAATAAAATCAGTGCTTATAAAGCGCTTACCACCAAAGTCTGCATCAAGCGCTATAACAAACAAAATGCAATGATAAAACAATTACATGTTAAACAAAACAAAAAATTACAAACAAACCTACAAATCACAATATGAAATATACATCAATGTGAACTGAGTAGGTTAATCATCAAGGGCAATGTTCAATAAATGTGTCTGACTCTGAAAGACAAGTTTTGAATTGGTTGACAGTCTTGATAGTTTTGAGCATGTGAAGGTATTTTGTCCCGAAGTAATTTTTTGTTAATTTCTCCTTTATTTATCTAGATCTAGACAGTCCTGACATTTAGTGACAACATCTCATTTATAAATGGCTCATGACACACATTATTTTGTGATATTATTATTTTTTTAGCTAGACTAAAGGGCCTTCTTTCTTGGCATCAACTTCTGTCACAATTCAAATTCAATTTTCAAATTCAAATCAATTCCTTTTTCATCATGAAATTGTCCTGTTTGTCTCAACTCTTTTTTTATCTTATCTAGCAAAATCATGTTCGATTCTTACCAATGTACGATGATATATCGTTGGATATATCAACATCTCCATAATCTGGAGATAATCCATTCGGTGCACCAGACATTTTTGGTTTGTTTTCTGTTCTGTCGCTCAGCTCAATCAGCAAGGGCAAGGCCTCGGCTCTCTAAGCTAAACAGGCACAGCACAGGCACAGCTTTCCCGACGGCTTACGAACAACACACGGCACACAGCTGACGGCAATAACACATACGGTATAACACGGCTACAGTACGGGCGCACAGCTGTGACTGTCTTGGCACCGGTGTGAAATACGGCTAAGGATGAGTCGTGAAATATGTCTACAATTCACCGATTTCCAAGTATTAATAGACTTCACCTATGCCTTGTGTTCCTTAACACCATGAACAAGCTGATAAATGGAAAGAGCAGTTTTGTCAGCGTTTTTACAAGCTTTTATTCAAGGCTCTTCACCAGTATTTGCAGACGTGTTCACGACCTTTGACTCCGGAAGACATTGCATACGGGGATCGATATCTCGTTCCGGAAGAAAAGTGAATCGCTAGAAAGGAAAACGATAAACAAGTGCCACGCCCACTCCATTCAATTCTTCTTTATCATCTTCCGTAGATCTGTTGAGCATTTTGATAATTTGACTGGAATCCAGTCCATCTCTCACCCTTTTCCCTCATCAAACCTTTTTAATCTTCCTATATTTTGTTAATGCTACATGATTGCCTCGTTTGTGGAAACAGAGGAGGGCCGGAAAGAGGATATTGAAAGAACAAAATTTAAGAACAAAATAAATGAATTGCAAAACACTATTGATAGAGTGAATCACAAGTCACAACAGTTGGAAGAATGAGTTAATTGGTGATATGTGTAAAGCTAGTAAAGTTGGTAGATTCATTAAAAACTTTGTGTCAATCAAATTTTTAAGACTCAAAAGAAATGGGCAATCAACATAGGCCTGTAAATGAGGCAAACCTGGATTGGGATATTATTTACCGTCTTTCTTTCAAGGCATCCTTGTCAACTAAGTTAAGATATTTTCAAGTTCAATTTATTCATTGATACCTCCCTCTGAATAAGTTTCTTTTTTTATATTAGACTAATTGATTCAAAACGACACAAAAATAAGTGACAAAATCTGTTGATAACCAATCAGAAGCAAGGATTCCAGTAGCTAATACAACAAATACTGTAATTTGTCACTGATGATAAGTTTTGTGAAACGCCCCCAGATGCCCTCATTTGTCTATTTCTAGTGCCCGTCTCCTTGCAGATTTGGTCAGATCTGCCCGGCCGGATGTCAAAGAACGTAGACTCTTTGAGACACCTACTGCCTGGTGAACTATTTCCCTAATCCTTCCATAATTCACATTCTTTTCCTCCATTCTTGTTTTATTCTGTTATTGTTCCATACTTATTAATCTGCATTAGCTGTTTTACAGTAACATGCTTCAAACAAATTTATCATCTTTCACTAATTTCCCTATGCCTACACATTAAAAATGAAATGGTACAAACCTCACTTAATTTTCAGCAGATTATTATGTATAGCAGAGACAACAACAAACAGGCACAGCAGGACAGAAACAAATATTTACAAAAAGATTGTTTCAGTCATTTATTCACAATGATAAATTGCCATATTAGCCTGAATGCACAAAGAAGATTTAAATTCATACCATGGTCTAAACCATAGTTTAAACTCCAGTCAACCAAACAAAGCATACTGGACTAAAGCTTCATATCATGTATTGCCCATTCATTGGACAGGAGGACACATACCGGTACATACTACACTTACAAAGGCTTTAAAACCCGTCTGCACTAGTTTGGCCAGGGTGATTAGACCACCCAGCGTGGTCACTGACAGGTGGTTATCTCATCAACTCAGCTCTAAATTAACATAAGAAAAAGAGGATCATGGGGGACCAACAGGCTCCCATATAGAGGTAGCAAGTAGCTACAAGTAGTGCAGTGGGGCCTTAAACCATGATTTAGATGAACCGTGAAAAGTGTACAGACTCATGTACATTTATCAAAATCTTGATGACAAACCGTACAACTCACTTAGAAGTGAATATTACCATTATGAAGCCTTAGTAATGGCCGTAACATTTGCGATTAGTGGGATAATATATTTCCAGCCGTAGTTTTTAAAATAGTGGTACTAGTTGAACATATTTTATAAAAGGTGTACAATCTAATATGGTTATTATGACATGTCTTCTGATGAGATAATACTTATTAAATTGATCCTTAACATATCATATAACACAGATTAACAGGCATACTAGGTGTGTTAAATTAATTATATCAATTCAGAAGGGAAACATATAAAACTGTTTATACAGCATTTTTACATGTGATGTTGTACATGTTTTGTATTCTCAATACATTATATGAACAAGATCTTCTTCTATTTAATACTTTTAAGTATCTTTTGGACAGCACAGCACAAGAAATTGAATAATCAGGACTCTTGTGAAGCGCATATATTTCAAAAAATGACTAGAGTTTGTGCACATGTGCAGGAGTTTAGGTAAATTCTAATTTTTCATAAGTCATGATAATGACTGAAATAAATATTTCTTTCAAAAGCACAACCTTGCATTTGCTGCACTCTCAGACGAGACATTCATTTGACATCAGAGTATGTGGGACCTTTGTTCACCCTTCCATCAAGGCACTAGAGATTATCATACCCTTGTAGGTCATGCACATCTGTTTGAAAGTTGGATCAAGTTATTATCCGACCACCTTTTGAGTTCTAAGAAAGCAAGTGAATGCTGAGTCCAGACAAGCAATATATTTCCAACATTTGACATCATATCTGAAGGACTCAAGTTTTAAAATATATGTAAATTGCCATTTGTTAATTAGTGCATTTTTCCCTTCTATTCAACCATGTTTCACAACTTACAAAAAAAAGATGTGAATAGAAAAGAAAACATTCAATACCAAACACCTACTAAGAGTCTTATTTTATCTTTTACAGCAGAGTTCAGGTTTACCTCCACTCCATGTGGAAGGCACTGATATAAATACAAAATCATGAAGCATTTAGGTTTTTTTCTTCATATGAAAGAACAAATGATTCACAACACAATGTACATAGACTCTTTTGTCATTTGACTGTTGCAAGATTGTATGCGGTCTAATGGTCTATTACAAACTGTATTTGTGCTAATGAGACGTGAAGAAAGGGCTTTAATCAGTCCATTGAGCTTTGAGAGCAGCTGCGATGAAAGCATATATGTCCGAATACTCTTCAATCTGTGAATTAAAAAGAGAAAAACAATTTGTATTCTAAATACTATTTTAGTTTAATAGATTAAAGTCATTTGTATTTTGTTATTGACATGATCAAGTCAGTGGTGTGTAAAAGATTAAGGCTATTCAACGGAGCAAAGAGGAAATAAAACCTGTATGAAACCAGGCCATATATAATCATCAATTGGTATTAAATTAGCAAGCCAAATAACAAAGGTTAACTATCCCCTGTCCATTGCATTCGCAACAGTGCCTTTAGACAAAGTATTGAAGAAGCTAACACAAATGCAAGTAACAATCAACAAAATAGGTAGTTTAGTTTTGAAAAACTGGTGAATAGTAAAATGTAAGGAACCAAATTGCATCTTTGAGTGCCACTGCATTTTACCATAAAGCTACCTAAGGCCTAAACAAAATGTTGTATAGCCCTTTAGATGCCAAAACATGGGTCGGTGGGTCAGAAATCTTTTTTTTTATTTTTTATTTTTTTATTTTTACTCCCTATTTGGGCTGATATTTCTTAGTTTTGAATGCTTTAATACATTTGTGTTTTTTTAAACGGTAGACAAAAATAAATAATCAGAAACCTACCACTTTTTCTGTAGGCTTGCCAAACCCATGACCAGACTTGGTATCGATGCGGATCATGAGGGGGTTCTTCTGCTTCTCAGACGCTCCAACGATCTCCTGTAGTGTAGCGATGTATTTGAGGGAATGGAGGGGAGAGACGCGGTCGTCATGGTCACCCGTCAGCAAGAGGACGCTGGGATACTGGGCGTCGCCTTCAGGACATTTCATGTTGTGGAGAGGGGAATACCTGGGAGCAAGAGAATAATCATTAATAATGATTCTAACATTGTGGGGTGGGGGTTCCTTGTGGTCGGTCTTACTCATATCACATCATTGCATAGTTGTGACTGTAAGACATTATAAATAGTCATAAACCCAAACCCATGCACATCATGCTCCTTTGTTGGAGGAACATTAAATATGTTCCCTACTCAAGGAGACACTTGTGTAAATAACTGATTAGTTTTGTTACAAAAAGTTTAGATCATGAGAAATTCAATTAAAATTACAAAAAAAAACTTATGTCATTGATATGTGGAGCAGATTTGGCTACTTTTTTTTGTAGGAAAAACACTTTACAACAAAACCTGGGCCTGTTTCAGAAAACTTATTATTAATAACAAATTCTTAATTTCTAGGACGAATTTGCTCTTAGCCAATCAAAGGCCATGACTTTAGTAGCTTCAGTAACAGTTATAACTTGCTATTGATAATACGTTTTATGAAACTGGGGTTGTTCCTATGATAATATGATTGTTATCTTTTTTCTTTTCTTCTTCAAATTTGTACAAATGCATTCAATACATCAGGAGCTGAGCTCGACAAATGAATTATTCATGAACTTACTTGATGAGCCAATCAAACTCGTCCTTCTTGTCTGAGCAGCCAAAGTCTGTAGTCCAGGCATGACCAATGGTGAACTTGTGGAATTTCAGCATGTCCATCACCCTGAAACACAACAAGATAAGAAAAGATGATAACCTTCATAAGCATGAACACAGATATGTACAAATGGGACTATGGATGGATGTTATCATGACCAAATGAACTATTCAGTGTCACCAGTGGGTGGGAGGGGGAGGGAATTTCCCTCCAATCATGGTATAACTATACAATTTTACTCTATATATATTTATATATCAACCAGTAGTAGTAGATTACATGATAGATTTGGAACTAAATATCCTCTTTATAACGATGATAAGTGTGTAAAAAGAAAGGAATCATTGCTAAATTGACAGAATACACAAAGCTGAAGAAGTAAAAAGAAAGCTGTTGCCCCATATCATTTAACACAGTGTTACAGCCCTTCTGGCTCCCATCAAACAGTACCTTGTTTTGTTTATTGTCTAACACAATTGGGGAAAAAAATTACTGTAACATATAAGGAGAATATAACTTTGATCTTGAAACTTGAAGTCTGTAAAAATGAAGTGAGGGACAAAGCAGAGTAGCGTTAGGAGAAAAAGTAGATGAATATGGAAGAAAAGAAGAGGAAGGAATGAGTGAGGAGGATGAGAAGAGGAGTTTTGACTTACCCAACTTGACAGATGACGCAACCAAAGAGCTCAGGAGCCTGATTGCAACATGCTCCTACTAGGAGCCCTCCATTGGATCCGCCGTTGATTGCGATCCTAACAAAATAATATCATATATGCGTTATTGATAATTATACATAAAATAATTAAAGATGAATTAAATTAGATTTATTTTTGTTTTCAGTTGATGTTTCTGGCATTGTTTAATGGGCCTGATCTTCGTTACCATCACCATTTTCAGCAGCAGTTATAGCGACAGCATTATCTTCAACATCAACATCATCTTCATCACCACCACTTCCACCATCTTCATCATTATCATAGTCATCATCACCATCATTTTTAGTATCGTCATTATCATATTCACCATCATTATCATCATCATCTGCACCACCACCACCACCACCACCACCACCACCACCACCACCACCACCACTATCATCATCATCCTCATTGTCATCTGTATCCTCTCATCATAGTCACTCTCATCTTCTTTAAAATCATCATCATCATCATCTTCATCACCACTACACACATCGTCGTCATCTTTATCACAGTCATCATCAGTATCATCATTATCATATTCATCATCATTATAATCATCCTCATTGTCATCAGTATCCTCACATCATAGGCACTATCATCCTCTTTATCATTTATCATCATCATCATCATCAGCAGCAGCATTGCTATCTCAGTCATCACTATCTTTAATACCATCATATCAATTCCTACCAATACCATCACCAACACAACCACCATCTTCATCTTCACCCGGCTTCATCAGTTCCACCGGTATCATTACTTACTTCTGAGGCGCGGTGTACTTGTTCTCGATGAGGTATTTAGCAGCCCACTGGAAGTCATCAAAACAATTCTGTTTGTTAGCCAGCATGCCTCCTTTATGCCACGTCTCTCCATACTCTCTATCATAAGATAAAATAAGCGAAAGGCTTGACAACACAGAAACTGTATAACAAACTTTTGCATGCATGAAATGTTGGCAAATTTTGCGAATAGTGAAGACTAAAGGCTTGTGAAAGTTTCATGTCAGGTAAGAAGTGAATCATAACTGAAACAAAATGGTTTCTGATATTGGTTTTTCAAAAATATTATTCAAAATATTTTTTGGTACAATAAAAATTTCTCTTGCGGTAACCCGGTTGAACAACCCTGCTCTAGTGAATGAACATTCCTTAATATAATCATCTGACAGAATATAATACATGTATGGCCATTGGACTCAAAATATGAATATATATCTTTCAGTTTGAAGAAAAAGGATAAATTCTCATCCAATCAATTCAAGTCAACTTTAGATGACCTTTTGGACTGCAACACAATATTTCCATCCAAGGCTCTCAAGCTCTCTGATATTGTTAATTACATTCCTCCATGTTTACAGATCCAGGCCAATTAAGACATCACTCATCAAGTAATCCTTGTAGATTTCACATATCCTGTAATTTACAAGCTTGCTATTCCAGTTTGTGTAAATTACATACCAGCATGTGTAGATTTCATACCAGGTATGTCCTGTGTAATCTACGTGTAATACACAACATGTCAATCAAATGTGCCTTACATTCCATAGGGTATACTAATCTAACAAGTTGAATAACCAGTCCTGGAATAATCCAGTCCTCAAACAAACATTTTTTAACAATAATGCTTTAAAAAGGGCTATAGAAAATAAGCCATGCCTTCTTTCATCAGGAGTCAATTTGCAAGGTTTTCATTGTCACCTTTTATAAGATTTACTCAGAAGAAAAATTGCATTTCATGAGTTACAGAAAGGTTTGACTGTATTTACTGGCACTCTTAGAGCGAAGGAGAACTTACCCTCCTCCTCGTATATTTGGAACAGCTAGAACGCCCCCGAGGTTTTGAATGAAGACAATGCGGGACACACTGAAGCTTGGAGTGATAGATATATTGAAGCCACCATAGCCGTACAGTAGGACAGGGTGGTCCCCGGTCTTCTTTAGACCCTGCAGGGAGGAGATGAGGGGAAAGGAAGGAGGTTGGAGTTTATTAACCCATTAGCTACAGGAACCGGGTGGTCCATGTGTTAACTCAATGGGAATAAGAAAATTCAGTAGTCAACGAGTTAAATGTAAATGACGACAGATTGAGAGTGTGTTTTTTTGCATATGACTCAAATATACACTGGACAATATTATGATCAAATTTTTGCTGGAATATGATAAATCTTTCTCAAACATACGACAGCTGATCATAAGTTGTGCTCAATTAAAACCTCTAAAAGGGGGATAGTCTATTATTTCATTTTGAAAACTTTCCTGAATAAATTATATTCATTTCCAATGTATCTGTTCACTGTTTTGGATGGCGTTATCAATACACATGATAATTCACTCATTTGAAAGTGGTGTGCATTTACATCATTTCAGATTTTGAAAAGATAATTTTTTTCAAATCCACTGAATTCAATTCATAATTCATTGGTACAACAAGCATTTTCCTCAGGTCCAAGGCCAATTTATGACACGCTTAGTATTCAATGGATTAAAGCCCTTGTCAGGGATTTTTAAGCCCTCAAAAAGTTATCTCAAAATTTATTGTAGCAGCAAGATAAGTTCATGAAAGTATGTGCAAAATTTCAGATCAAAAGACTCTGCATTTTTCTCTCTATGAGTGAAAATTAAAGCCCTCCTATTGTATGCAACAAATGGAGGAAATAAAACACTGCAAGTTGCAAAATTTAGATTTGAAAAGAAAATGATTGTAATTTTACTAATAATGAATATTTTGCCAGCAAACTGTTTAAAAAGTTTTCAATTATGACTGTTTTCAGACATTTCATCCTTTTTGCAAGTTTTGAGCTTTTCCCCGTGCAAATCCCTGCAACACCCTTTCCAACTCTTTCCTAGATATACAAAGAGAGAGAGAGACACATACCTTCTTGTGCACAATAAACATCGGTATCTTGGTACCGTCCTTGCTAGGGTAGAACACCTGAGTCGTCTCGAAGGCACTGGCATCAAAACCTTTGACCTCTATCTGTCTGAAGACGGTAGGGTCAAGGGTCGCGGTAGTGAGGTCACAATGGTAAATGATGCTGGGTGTGAGGAAGGATGTAAACTGGTAGAAGATCTGTCAGAGAGAGAGAGAGAGAGAGAAAAAGCAACATTGTGAACATAATAATAATAATAGCAGTATAATACAAATGCTTCTTAAAAGTTAAAAGTTTTATGGATATCATTACCCCCACACAATATGTGCACCACCTCCCCTCCTTATGTAAAATATCATTCTTTTTTGTGAATCAAATGTACCAGCATACTCGAGATCCAACTTAACAATGGATGTACATAAACTACATATAAGAGGCAGCTAAATCTTCAGTCATGTAATTAGCACTTGTTTAGTTGTCTGAACTGGAGTATCAAAATCCTCATATCCCAGTCACACTGATATTGACACCAGGGGAGCGTTTTACAAAATCGTCATGAATACAAAACTCCCTTACAAACCATTTAGATGCATATATCAAATTTAACACGCAATTCAATGGGATGTCGGTGAACTTATACTTATGACGGTTTCATGAAATGATGCCAAATGAACAATTACATCGTCATGAAATGCTACACTTTTGTCATTTATCTGTCAATATGAAATCAGTTTGGTGGTATGACTTAGGTATATAATCATGGAAGCAAACAAACAAACATAAAAACAGAACTAAACAAAATACAATTTCTAAAAAAAAAACTTACTGCGGTGTCCTTCTTCTTTCCTGAGTAGCCTGTAATCGTCCCAACATCTAGAGGGAATGTAGTGACATTCTGACCCGATGCTAGCTCGTTCAGTTGGAGGATGTTCTGATAGGATTATATAATATAAAGAATAATGTTTCAATGCAAAGCTGCTAACCTTGTGCATCCAAAAAAAGAAACCATGATGGCAAAAAAAAGGAATTCATTCAAACAAAACTTACAACCATGCGCGACACACTTCCAATGCAGAAATGTCCATTCCTCATGCTGGTATTTCCATATTAGGACCTATACGGTAGTTTATTGATGGTTTGGGGGTATTATCAGCGTTTCATTCTTTTTGAGAATATTTACGCCTTTCAAAAAAAAAATCTTTCTTTTTTGTTTACTATTGTAGTGATTTGATGAGATAACCACCTGTCAGTGACCTTGCAGGGTGGTCTAATCCCTCCTGTAAACTAGTACAGATGGGCTTTAAAGTCTATTTTACAACACTAATTAGGCTGATCTAGAGTGGATGCAGGAGCTGGGCAAAGCGTTGCAACACTGGAGAAAGAAGACTTACCTTTACATCATGTAGATAGCACAGAACCAGTTTAGTCTGGTTGACACATGCAGCCCATTCCAGAACATCAGTCTCCGACTCTGAAACCAGATCTTTCCAGTTCTCCTGAAGGATGTAAAGTGAATCAAATCAAACAAACGATTCAAACTCTATTTGAGAAGTTGGTCATTTTGATTTTTCAAAGACGATTAAAATTGTCACAGAAAAGTGGACATGTATTACACACACCTTTTAAGATTACTTGAGCTTTATACATATACTGGTATGTTGTTTCATGTATATTTTTTATATTCAAACATTAATTTGGTGCACTTCCTCTTTGCACAAAAAAGCAAGACTGGCTGCTTCAAGCAAAATTGCACTTTTATGCCAATAAACATAGCTCAAATAAATTGCATTAATCTTATATTAACATTTCTGACAAGCTGAAATCAATATTAATCAATTGGATTGTATAACTCCATCCACAAATTATGGATTTGATTATTGCAGGATCTTGTTGTATAAAACTTACCATTGATGGTAACTTTGCCATCGATGGCAACTACCATGGTAACAGTGCTCAATAGCCAATCAAAATCAAGGTTTCCATGGTAGTTACCATTGATGGCAAAGTTACCATCAATAATAAGTTTTGTGTAACGAGGCCCAGGTGTAATATTGGAACTATTGAACTTGTTACCTTATCTGGCTTGCTGAAGTCTATGTTAATCAATTTGTACTTGGGTGCTTTCAGATTGGTCTTGAATGTGAAGAGGGTACCCTCATTGGTGATGTATTCATATTCAGCATCAAAGTTATCTATCAGCTTGACCCATGGTAGAACACCTGCAAGATACAAGGGAACATCATTGCATTCACACCAATTTCATGTATTATTGTAGTAAATCGTCAAGGGGTGATATTGATGTTTTTTTCCCTCAACCACCCCCCAAAAAAGATTTTGGGGAAGAAAAAAATGGCATTTAACAACATTCCCCCTTTTGAGTAAGAAAATTTATAACGGGTAATTGATCAACCTTTTCTGATCGATTCCACATCGTTTCTTTCACAATGCAATCGCATGACCAGAACTCAATTTTATCTTTAAAATACTTCCACTGCAGTTTTGTAGGAAGTGTATTTCACCACGTGTGAATGAGGCTGAAGAAGTGAACTGGTATAATTTACCCTTTATTCCTTCTTTTAGAGTCTCCCTGTCACAGTAGTAGAGTCTGTTGACGGGATCGCAGCCCTCCGAGATGGTCAGAAGGAAGTATCGCCCATCATCACTCACTTCAGCTCCTCTGCGAACATGGAGGAGAAAGAGAGAAGAGTTAATTTGTTTACATCATACACTGCCCGATTTACCCATAGCATATTGTGAGAGACGGTTGTGGCACGTGACCACGTAATGTCAACGCATGGAGGTTCAAATAGTTCCCTTTCACATACAGTCCCTAATGAGAGGGAATTATTTTGGTGATCCATGTTTTTGAGCCCTGAATGAGCTTGATTTCTGGTGGCACAACTTTATCTCTACTCTGCTCACGACTGATCTTTCCATCACCTAGCTTTCAAAATGTATGGGGGCTGAGAGAGATTGGTCTCCTTCTCTCTTGAGAAAGACACCATAAATGAAAAGAAGTAACAAAACACAATGGAACCAAACTTCTACTAAAAGGTTGTGATATATATCAATCCTGGAACATAGGAGTTTGACTTAAAAGTGGCCCTAGTGAATACCAATTTAAAGGGAAACCCAACTTTATTAGCCAATTGCTCTGAAAGAAAGTACAAAATTCAGAGAGGCAGGGTGGGGAAATTTTAAATGAAATCAGAAAAACAATAATAAAGTAGTAACAAATTTTCAAAAGGTCTAATTACTATACCTATGGGAATTTCAAATTGGCAGAATCAGTAATTTAATAATAGTTACATTTGTATAGCACTTAATACTGTTTCTAAGCGCTTTTCATTGTGATTATTATCACCCTGGACATTGGATTCAATTGCTAATCCACACATGATAGTGCACATGTTTCACTCCCTGAGGGGTATTCTGGCCAGGCGCTAATTTAGAAGCCCACACATGCCAATCCAACCACATTAACGTTCTCATTCTACCAGTTATACCCATTTAACACCAGGGTGGAGAGTGGCAAATGTAGATTGAAGTCCAAAGGACATCAGTGCCGCAGTGGGACTCGAACCGCAAACCACGCAACCCAGTTACTGTAATTCAATTTCACTGTAATTCTGCATCACTCACATGATCCATTTGGGGTTGTCCGGACATTCTGCACACATGACATCTTCTGATTGGTTGGTACCAAGCACATGGTAGTACAGCTTCTGGTTGAGGTTGGCAGAGGTTTCAGTGCCATCTGCCTTGCTGTCAGAATCTGGGAACCTCTGGAAGAAATGTAAATGCAAAACAGATCAAAATTTAATAGCCCTTGCCATCTTCTTTCAGGAGGAAGTTAATTAAAAAATTGCTCCACCAACAGAATATCTGTATTCCTATTTTTGTTTAAACATCTGTTGAAATCACTCAATGTACAGTCAAACCTGCTTTAGTGACCACCTGTATAGAAAGACCACCTGTCTACAAAGACCACTTTTTTTAATTTCCCTTGAAAATGGTTTCTGATTGAAACTTGTACTGAAGGAACCTGTACATGAATACCACCTGCCCATAAAGACCACTTTTCTTGTCTCCCTTGGGTGGTCTTTATAGACAGGTTTCACTGTATCAACTTACACTATAGAAGAAGCCCTTGTTATCATGTGTCCATGCGATGCCACTGAACTTGACTCTCTCTAAGGTATCAGGCAGGTCCTGTGCTCCGTCTACTTTCATAGCCTGTTGAAGAAAAAAAAAGGGAAAATAACTGAGAGAGATTAAATACAGAAGGGAGGAAAACCTACTCTCCTCCTCTCCACCTTCAGTATTCTAGTTTTTTATTTAAACTAATTCTGGTTTCTCGTATATCTTCCATATCCTCCCCACCCCTCTTCTGTCAAATTCCATTTACTTTGAATACACAAAGTATGTATTTTTGAGTATCTTTTTTTTTTTCTTTAACACTGGAACATCTTTTGTCACGCCAATTTTTTTATTTAATCAATCACATGTCCCCTGAAAAAGTAGTAAACACAAATTAAGACAAGGAAAGGGGAATGAGCATTTATGATACAAAGCCATCCCTTGCATTTCATCCCCAGTGACGAAAACAAAAGCCCTCACCACCCCAGTCCCCCCCCCCCCCCCCCCACAAACACACACTCCTAGTGCCCTTCAGGCTATGCCACTGCCAATGGAATAGAAAAAATGATCAACATCACAGGTCATGCTTATGCCAAGTTAACAAATTAAAAAAGAAAAAACAGAACAAAATTAAATGAACCAGTGCAGAACGACATAACAGATTGTACAGCTATATTTGCATAGGATTACGGAGGGCATCGTATGTAGGCTAGGAACTGGACGGTTGCAAGTATATGACCATGAGCCTGAGGTCTTGCTCTGGCAATTGACCAGTTCACGGTTAGCACATGTCCCAAATGATCCTGAATATCCACAGATCTTCAAAACATGAATAGGTCCCACTTTGTACATTCTGAAATAATCACTACTACAGCCATGGAGGTGCTATATAAATAGCCTTTGTTTCCCCTTTTCAAAGAATACTTCCATCTGTGTATCATGGAATGCACTACTTGTGCACAAATAACTTTCATGAGCACGTATCCAGTATTTTGTCACTGTGTATTTCACAATTCGTTCTGCAATGACCTTTATCTGCTCAACTAGGCGTTGTGGCGTGCGCCTGTAATCCAGCTAACAGTGGAAGTTACAAACTGATTCAGCCGAGGATGCAGGTTCGAAACTGAGTCATGTCTTTCGGATGGTGACGTTTAAAGGTCGGTCCCCAGACGTAAATAATCATATCTGATTGATACACGTCTGTAAAAACCCAATACACACACACACCCACACTCAGACTGCAACCGTGAACTGGCTTATTGAAATGTGGAAGACTTGCCTTGATCGTGACCCAATCAGACCCACTCTTGCTCAGTCCGAAGGCAAAGTACTCTCCGTCTTCTGAGAAAGAGCGCCCTCTTAGGGCAACGGTGCCGTCATCCGAGAGCTTGTTTGGGTCAAGGAACACCTGGGCTTCCGCATCTAAGGAGTCCTGTACATACATCACACTGAACAACAAAAGTGAGACGAGGTCGACAATGTTAATGTACCTTCCTTTCATTTCATTTTTTTATAAAATCAATGTTGTTGACATAAGTTGTAACCGAATACTTCAATTTAATTCAATTTATTCATGTTTCCAAAAAAACATTACAAATCAATTATGAACATTTACAACAAATGTAGAAATACATGTTGGAAACAGAGGGGTCCACTAAAGAGCAATGCTTGTACAAGTGTGGACACCTCAAATGATACTTGGGAGTAATGAGTAATTAAATTAACAAGTCTGTAACTACAAAAGGAACTACAAAATAGGGGGAAAAGGGGGGATGCCAACAGAGACGAGAACGGGACAAGACAGTACTTTTCATGACAAAGATAGAAGAACACGGTCATAATACAAAGAGTAGACTTGATGGTAAGCTTGGAATTCTGCTAATGATGGAAAATTACACTTTCATGTAAAATAATCAAGATTCAAGGACAAAACTTGGTAGATAATATAATAGCTATGAAGTGAGTAAAGAAGGACAGGAATACAAATTACTGGTACTGGACTTGCATAGGAATAATATGCATGGTTACAGGGAATGTTATTTCCAGAATGTCATTGTTTTCAATTTGCTGATCCTAAAACACAATTCTACTGCATAATATAAAAAGCAGAATAACAAGCAAGCGTAAAGGCCGCAGTATTTTTGGAAGAGAAAATATCAAAAAGTCGGGGTGCGGCCTTTACGCCGAAAGAGTAAAATTCGCAAGTCAAAACAGCACGTCCATTATTTGTAGGCAACTTCATACAACAAAATATATTAACAAAATTGACTTGAAAACACATCGGACAAGATCTAGTCTGAACCACGTCAGCAGCAAATTTGAAGAAGTTATCTTTTTAATCGTTGTGCAACCAAAGAAATAAGAAGAAAACTGACCAGAAACTCGTACTTGTAAAGTTGTAAAAATGTCCTGAAGAACACCGATGATTGCGCGCTCTGAATCTCCGAAGGTGCGTTGGATTTGTTAGCAACTCCTAGCCCTGTAGCTCCTCACCACAGAGTGTGTGAGTAAGGTATGATTTTGGTTACGTACTAACCAAAATCATACCTTACTCACACACTAGCCCTGTAGCTCCCCACCACAGAGTGTGTGAGTAAGGTATACTCACACACTCTGTGGTGGGGAGCTACAGGGCTAGGAGTTGCTAACAAATCCAACGCACCTTCGGAGATTCATAGCGCGCAATCATCGGTGTTCTTAACTTTTTAGTAAGATAATTCTGAATTATAATTGAGACTATCTCATTAATTAAAGCGACAAACTAACCTCGGTAGATCTCTAATAACAATACAAAAGCTTGTTTATTTTCTCCATTTGACGGTACGATAGGGGTAAGACCGGATAACATTATAAAAAAGATACATCCTTCCACCCTGCGATAGGTTGGCCATTCTGGTTTCTGTATGCATGCGAAGCGCCCTCTAGTGTCCCATGAATGTGCTAATCTGCCTAAAAATCGATGAAGCTTTGCTAACTTACGATCATTTTTTAGGTTCCTGTAAATTTATAAAATGATTGATAATTTTGGTATTAGTTTGTAGGAAAAATAGAGTTCTACGGGAAAATTACAATTATTTTCTTTGGTCCGTTTTTTTTTTTCCTTTTTTTTTTCTTTTTTTTTTTTTCTCTACGAAATGTCAAAGTTGGGGGTGCGGCCTATGCGGCGGTGCGGCCTTTACGCCGGCAAATACGGTACTCCTAAAATTATTGACACACACATGGTGATGAATTGGGTTGATACCTTTCCCCCGAACCAAGCAATACTGTTCTCATTCACCTTTGGTTTTGCAGGCCAGTGTTGTAGAAGTAGAAGTAGCGTGATCCTCGTTTGAACGGGCATCCATACTTGGGGAAGTCCCACAACCCCTTCAGTCTGCAAATAAGAGAGGTAAATCAAGACATCAGCTGGATCTTCATTTGCTCTCATACTCAATTTTGTGGAATAAGCAAAAACAACATTAAAAACATTTCAATGTTACATTTAATGTTAATTCACTATAACGTTCTCACATTAAATTTTACAAACTGCATATATTAAGTGTTGCTAGGTAGGTCAAGCCATAATGTTTGTCCAACCTGGAAACAACTAATGTATGCAGTTCGGATTCTGTCTATTGAAATACTATTATTCTTATAAGGTGAATTAAATAATTTGTATTGAGGCACTTCACAAAGACTTACATGTACAAGTGTATGCATCAAATTTGGTTACATTACGAAAATGGCCTATTCCGTTCTCACTTTAGATTACATTCTCCTAGCAATGTGAGTACTGCGTGGTTAGGTTTACCATGTCATGTAGATCTCCAATAATTGAAATACTCAATTAAAAACTAGATTGGATGTTTCCACCTCCCCTATTCACCAATAGAACGTATTATGTATTAACCTGTCAGCCATTTTGCTTACTCATGGGCAAATTTTTATTTTGTTACACTTAAAAGCAAGCAAGAGGCAATGATAGCTGCCACTACCATTCATAGAATATTTGTATACCTATCATGAAATGGTTGCCTCACATCCATCTTTTCTAGGTATGGCATTGTGATGTTGTTCTGGGCTTCAACAAAGGCCTTTGTTTCGTCACTGTCTGGGTCCTCCATCCACACATATGGGTCTGCCACCTGAGATAGAGACAGACAGACAGAGAGAGAAAGAAAGACAGATATAGAGGGGTTGGGAAAGGAGAGATGGAGGAAAGAGGAGTGAGAGATAGATTAGAGAATAAGAGGGGAAAAGGGGAGTAGGAGAAAGAAGGAGAGGAAAAGGAGAGAATGATTGAGAGAGGGTGGGTAGGATAGAGAAATATTGAGAGGAGGAAAGGGAGGGAAGAGAGTAGGAGGGATAAAAATCATAAGGGAGAAGAGGAATTTTAAATAAAAGGGACATACAAGAATCCAGTTCAGCTTAATTTTTTAAAGCTGTGAATGTGATCATATTCAATGTTACTATCCCAAATTGGAAGAGTATATTCAACTTAAATGTTGATAATGATACGCAATACATATACAAATTTAATTATGGACAGTATTAATATTTCTATTTCAAATCATACAAATAATAGGGGCCTAGGGGAATGAAAGAAAAAAATATTTTATCATTAAAGTCAAGATAAGGTGTTTTTTTTTTGCCTGGCTCAATGCATTATTTTGCAACAGATCTATTGAAATACATTGAGCAGATTTCAAATATGTCCTCAACAATAATCACTTTGCAAAAAACAAAAAACAAACACATATTCATAGCCCATTTTTCTCTCACTTCTCAGACATTCATCATTGTCAGAAGAAAAGAGAAAGCAAAGAAGAAGAAGGAAAAAAAGGAGGAGCAAAAGCAAAAACACCACCAACAGCATCATCAACAACTTCAACAAAAAATAAAAGCGTCCACAACAATCAACAAGGATGCTTGAGGAGAAAGAAATCTTTGTCGCATTATGTTGACAAATTATGACAAGTCGAGAATGAATGAAAATTGGTACAGTACCGTACACACCTCATAATCAACGAATGGGACCGGAGCGAGCGACTTCGATATTTGAGGGGACAATATCATAAATGATAGGAAAAATAAAAGGCTCTTACCTTCTGGCCATGGTATTCATCTACGGCCTCTTTATCTTTACGGAATGCTGGATATGAAAACATCTCAAATTCGGCTAAAATACGGAGTTTGAGAGACGGTCAGTGAAGCCTTACGGACGTGAATCAGCAGAACAGACGAGAATGTACCACAAGATGGCGCTCTAAATTTAACAGAATAAAGGTCGAAATATCGTTGTTTGCTTGGGTTTTTTAAAATGTTTTTAAACATAATTTTATCTAGGAGTTTAAAATATTCACCATGTCACAGGCGCGGATCCAAGATTTATTAGGGGGGCCCAAATTTGAATTATGCGAGCCAAATACTGGTACGTACTGGTGAGCAGCATTGGCGTAATGAGCAAAAACGTTGGGGGGGGGGGGCAGACCAAAATCCGCATCATCCCCATTCTTACATGCAGGCCCCGCTGAACGTTTTTCAAACAGGGTGGGTGAGGCTAATTAAAAGTATATGTATTTATGATCAGGTAGAGCGTAGCATAAATTGGCGTGGGGTCTAGGGGCAAAGGGTCGGTCGGAGGGGTGGGGGGGGGGGGTCAAGGAAGCTCATTTAATTACGGTCAGATGAACATATTTTGATACCTTATTCATGACACTGGCAGGTCATATGCACTAATTGGCGTGGGGTCCAGGGGGCTGAGCCCCCGAAACTCCGGGATTTGAGGCATTTTATAACGGTCAGATAAGCATTCAGGGGTGCCTAATTAGGCCCCCTGGTATGGTCGAGGGGGCGGAGCCCCTGGAAGCTCAGGGGTTTTCAGGGGCGGATCTAGTTTTTTGCTATAAAGGGGGGTTGACCCAATGACGATGCGGAGCATCGTCCACGAGCCGCAAAGCGGCGATTTTTTTGTTTTGTTAACCCAATGACGTCCAGGCGCGTAGCCAGGGGGGGGGGGGCGGTGGGGGCGGTCGCCCCCCCAAAAAACGCCGGCCAAAAAAAAAAAAAAAGAGAGAAAGAGAAGAAAAAAAGTAAGAGGACGTAGGAAGAAAAAGGGAAAGGAGTCGAGAACAGGCTTCTTTATCTAATAAATTAATGAAACGTTAAAACTTCCGCGCTTCGCGCGTGAGGGGGAATACAGATAAGGATTAAGGGTCGAGAAAGGTACAACGAATCGTCTTCTTTTTCTAATAATACGTCAAAGTTTCCGCGTTATGCGCAGGAGGGGCGGACTGAATTCAGACAAGGAATATGAGTCGAGAAAGGCACAACGAATCGTCTTCTTTCAAAGCTCCCCCCCCCCCTACACCCATCCCCCTAGGGAGCGCGCTACGCGCGCTCTTTAAGTGATTCGCGTGCTCACTACCGTCCCCCCTAAAATGAAATCCTGGCTACGCGCTTGAATGACGATACAGAGCATATCAGGAGCGGCGATTTCTTTTCATGACAGGGGGGGGGGGACGAAATGCTAAGGACGGAGAGCAGTGTAGTAATGAGCAAAAACGTGTTTTTCGGGGGTGGGGGCAGAAGAAAAAAATCTGCATCATCCCCACTTTTTACATGGTATACATGCAGGCCCCGCGGAACGTTATTCAAAGGGGGGGGGGGGGCTACAAAAAAATCGGTCAGGTAGAGCAAAGCGAGCGAAGTAAGTGGAGCGTAGATTGGCTTGAGGTCAAGGGGCAAAGCCCCGGCGATGGGTCATTGGGCGGGGTTTTAGGCGTTTAATAACGGATAGATGAGTATCCGGGGCCCGCCTTAGGGCCTCTGTTGGGGTCCAGGGGGCGGAGCCTCCGGATGCTCAGGGTCTTCAGGCATATAATTACGGTCAGATAAGCAACCAGGGGCTCGCCTCAGGGTCCAAGCTCAGGGTTATTAGGCATTTAATTACGGTCAGATGAGCTACCAGGGGCATGCCTTAGGGCCCTTGGTGGGGCCCAAGGGGCAGAGCCCCCGGAAGTTCAGGGAAAAACCATGCCATTTCAGCAACATTTGTAAATCACTGGTATCGAATTGGAAATAAACCACTCTTTTATTTTATTCGGGGGGGAGGGCAACTTCCCCAAGCCCCCCCCCCCATCATTAGGCCAGTGCGAGGGAGTAAAGTGTACGAGAGGGTTGACGGTGACGGAAGTGACTACCCCCTCACAGGTTTTTGAAGCTTTGTTGTATTAACAAATTACATTCCTTAACAAAAAAATAGTATAAAAACAAGCAATATACCTTTATCACATTTCAATTTTCTACAATATTTATTTGTACACTCTGAAGAATATTTTGCGAGGGAGCGTAGCTTCTGAGCGAGAAGATTTTTGCATTTATATTTGAAGAGCTTAATTCCAAAAGGAGCTAAATCCACTTTTGATGAAAATGGAGTTATTGATATCAGAACATTGTTCACTATAGTACCCGTCTTTGAACAAAATTATTTACTTAAATTTTTGGAGCAATTATGAAAAAAAATCAATTTCTAATATCACTTTTCCATAGACGCCTGTACAAAATCTGGTAAACAATGGCTTTTTTCTCCGAAGTTACAAACATGGATTTAGCTCCTTTTGGAATGAAACTCTTCATTTGTCTAAACGCTGCACTCTTGGGCCTTCCAGAGCCTTAACGTTTGTTGCAGACTTTAGTCAGTATTTGCTATACACTTATTTTGTTGCACTTTTTCAAATTTTCAGGGGGGGACGATCCCCCCTAAAAATATTGAGGGGGGGACGTGTCCCCCCGTCCCCCCGGGATCGCCGCCCCTGGAGCATATAGAGTCGCGAAGCGGCGAGGCAATTTTTGTTGACCCAATGACGAGCCGTATAGCTGCGAGGCGTTTTTTGTTGTTGGTGCTATGATGTTTTATGGCATCTACTAACACAATGGAGACCATGAAAAGCAGTGCATGATGACGCCTTTCTAAATCAAGTAACAGTTTAATATACAGTTATATGCAGAGTTACCAGATGAGTTGAATATCTTCTCACAATATGGCGTTTTTTCTATGCACATCACATTTTCACTTGGCAGCCCAAGGGGGGGGGGTTAAACCTCATAACCCCCTGTCGATCCGCCCCTGGTTTTAGGCATCTATGAAGGTCAGATGAGCATATTTTGATACCTTATTTGTGACACTGGCATTTTATTAATTGGCGTGGGGTCCAGGGGCGGAGCCCCCAGAAGCTCAAATAAGCATATTTCTCGCCTAACGGTAAATTTTTAGGAATTTGTCATTTTCCAAGAAACGCATTCAAAACGCCGGGCAAGGCCCGCTCGGCCTCCCCCCCCCCCTCCCACTGGATCCGCGCCTGCCATGTCATTATATGTAAATATAACAAATTGGTTTGTAATGGGTTATGAAGCAGCACCTTCACCTTATACTTTTGTGTATATAAGGAAATCTTTTATATTCAGATTGCTTAATTTATATTGAACTAATTAATTTGCATAGAACATATGTTTATGCTGTAAAAATTGTTCCTTTTTAAAATGTTGTATCCGAAAATATTAATATGAAGTATTACCGTCACCTTTTTCTTTTTTATATTGACAAATCTATTTTTTCTCTCCCAAATTGCAGAATTGTATCATAATTTGTACACTTGATTGAATATGTACTATATATTGATTAGTTTGTATACTTATGGAAAACATTTTAAAATATGGCTGTGTTTATAATGTATGAGACAATGTAGGCCTACTATGTTTATACTGTAAAACCAATGATGTTACTATTTATCATTTTGTATAATTATGAAAATCTGAATAAAGACAAAAAATCTTTTCCCCCCCCCCCAAAAAAAAACAAAAAAAAAAAAACACTAAATTGAAACTTATATAGGGGACTGAACTGAGAGGCCGAGGAGAAACGAAAGCCATGAGAAAATATGCATCACCGGGTTGTAGGGTTGGTGCCCCCAGTCGTCCTAGAAGGGATCGGGGCCACATAGTAGGATAATTGGTTGTATGATTCTAGGGCGTATCCAGGATTTTCTCGGGCAGGTGTAGTTTCGTGAGAAACTATCTAGCGGCGAATCAGCCAGCCGGTGAATAAGCGAGGGGGGGGGGGGGGTGAAGTGAACGCTCTTTTTTTTCCCAACATCCACCAAAAAACAAAAACAAATTCTTTTTTGTTGATGCCAAGGAGGGACACCCTCCTCGATACTCCAGTGGGTGGTTTTACCCTTTACTACAAGAAAGCAAGTGTATCCTTGTAAGTAAGGGGTGGTCAGGAGACTGGGGGCTGTAAATCCTCTCCAATGGGCTTGATAGCGGGGACTAATGCCTAATTACCAAAGGGCACTATAGCAGCATCGATCGCCAATTGGTTTCGAACCCGGGATCTCCCGGTTACGGGCCCACTGCTCTGCCACTGAGCCATTGGTAACCGGGACAATAGTAAAATGGGATTGTGAAAATGTGACAGTTTTTCTAGGGGTAGCTGTTATGACGGTAGATGTCCTATTAAAGCGGTCAGCCTAGTTTTGTCCAGGGCAGAAAATATGAGAGACGAATTTGGGTGAATATCGTCAAAACAAGGCACTGGGGGAAGGGGTTACATAGAAATAACGAATATATACATGTGACAATATCAAATTTCATTATTAGAACTTGGATTTAATGGTCCAATACGAATCGTTTTCTGGGTAAACTATGTTCTTTGAATCGTTGCTATAGTTCGTCAGATATGAATACATGTCCAGGTAAAGGTTTGTAGCTCTGTGAAATGTTGATGATTAAGCCTCTGATCCAGCTATATTCTGTAAAATAAGTGGAAAATATCAGAAGAGTGAGGATGACTGGAAGATGAAATATGGAAAATAAGTATGATTCAGTATAGCCTATATACTGCTAGAATGGAGCCGACGTATATAACCCCTCCATTTGAAGCTTTCCCCTACATATCTTTTACTCCTGTCTCCATTTCTTTTTCTTCTCAGCTCTATGTATAGGCTATAAAGCTAATAAACCGGCCGACTAATTATAACAATTTTATTCATACTTTTTAAACAAACTTGACAGCCTGAAAGCTTGCCCAATGATTGCCCGACATGGATTCCTAGTATTTTATTAATAACATGTCACTTGGTCCCCAGTAAAAACATCCATACATTTTAATATGTTAGTAAACCGGTCTATTGTCAACCAGGCCTGAGTAGCCCGCTCAAATCCGAAGTTAAAGCCCCTCTAAAATGTTGAGAGCCTCACAAATTTGATGGCAAAAATTCACTTAAGTTGTATCATAATATAAAATAGGATGTCATTTAAAATTCAAGTCTGCGAGAACCTAAATTTGGTATTCTTTTTATCAATATTCGACTTTAAACACATTATTTTGGGGGAAATATTTCCAGAAGTGTATCTTAAATGACGTCCTCTTTCACATTATGATACAATTTATATAAAATTTTGCCATCAAATTTTTGGCGAATTTGGGGCAAAGCAACGAGATATAATATATTAAAAACCAAAACAAATGATCAATCTAGAATCACCGATTGTAGACTATATTGGGTTTCGCAATATCGAGATCCTAGTGTATTATGTGAGCGAGTGAAGCGACCGAGTTTTAGCAAAAGATTTCACTGTAAACCCACACAAATTTTATTTCTGATGTAATTTACCTAACGTATTGGGAGCGCATAATCCTTATTATCTTAATAATCTTGTCTTCCCTTTCTCCCCTTTCCTTTCCTTTTTTCTTCTTCGTGTTTTGCACCTGTAGTTTTTTGCGGATTTTGTTCATCTCCTCTAAAGGCCGCCCGGGCACGTACCATCTCTGCCCCCTGCAGTCACTGCCCCCACTGTCTTTCATGCTTTTGGCAGTATTAAGGGACAAAACCTACACAATCATTATTGTGAGGTCATCGCGTGCATTCACTTCAACCTATAGGAAAAGCCCTCTCACACATTTACGCTCATTGACCTACGTAATAATGTATACTCATCACTAATGCGTTCGAGTAGAAACTTTTGACCAATCAGGAACGCGTTACTAAAATCATACTCCAAAAATCATACGTAACAATGAAATGCGCAAGTTTTGTGTTTACATTAGTAACGCATTACCTACAAGAGATTCATTCTTAATGAATTCCCCTTGCATTAAAGACGTTTGCTCTGCTCCTGTCTTTATATCTCAAAGAGAAATGGCTCGCAGATCTTCTCGTAAGCGACGATTTTTCGCCCGACTTCGAAAGAGAATGGGAAAGAGTATGAGGAGACTGTGTTGTCTCTTGTCAGGTAGGAATATTTTCCTAAAGCTCTCCCAATGGTCATATAAGCTTATTAAACATATAAACACAGTATCCACATTTTAATAGTGTCTTAATGTAAATCAGATTTTTTTTTTTAGTTACCAAACTCCAAAGCTTCGTCAAGCACGACCCGCAAATACTGGTACTCCTTTGACCCCCATTCACTGTTCAGCTTTGTTCTATCATTATTTTATATAGCAAATTTGAAAATTACGATTTTATTTTTTGGGTGGTATTTATTTAATTACAGCCACCAAGGATGCAGTACTGCCAACCGAAGTAATTTTTTGACAGCAGAAGCCCTCAAAATGGTAAGAATTCTATTAAAACCCAATGCTTCAATATTCGTAAAAGTTCTATTCAAACAAGACAATCATAGTTGGAATTAAATCATTCTTTTGCTCTCACGCGCCTTTCGTTCTCCTGCTTTAATTAAATTTTCATTTTAATCTTCTCTCTCCGAATATACAATATTCTCTCTCCGTATTGGTTTGTCCGCCTCTCTGTATGCAATCTTAAAGCTATTACACAATATTCAGCTCTCATCTCGTATAATTCTTTTTATTCGTTCAAACACAGTTCCACTCTACTACATGTAATATCAACGATACATTCAGTGACTCGACATCATTGTGGAGTTCGGAAGAGGGCTTCCCAAGCATCACGTATTACCCAATCATCGCTTCAAAGCAAAACGACAGCGATAACAACGACGTCGACGATGATAACGATGACGGAACAAGTATCGCATCCGACTGTTGTCAGCTCCATAACGAAGTCTTGATCGAGAATTATCATGAAGATGATAACGATTCATTGCTACCTGACACTACTTCTAGTTTGATCAGATTCATGGACGAAATAGACAATGATAGTTTCACAGACGTGTCCAGCATTACAACCGACAATCAAGACGATAACGACACGTTTACGACAGTCACCGATTTGACATACTACACCCATGATCTTTTCGATGACAACAGCAGTGACGTCATACTTGATCTCTCCCTCACCAAAGATGAATACGAACTTATTAATGGTAGAGACCAAAATTTGGTATCACTTTCGATTATTTAATAATCGAAAGTGATTTTATCATTGCAACAGCATTAATGAAATCATTTCTGAGGTCGCCTTCAAACTGGATTCTAACAATTGAACCTCCGATATATTTTTGTTTAAAAAATGACAAATACTCAATTATATCCTTGTAAATAAATCTGGATATGCTGTACTCAAATTGAAACTACCTTTGTGTTGTTGTTGTGTGTGTGTATGTGTGAAAACTTGTGAAATAATGAGAGTAGAAAACCATTCAAACTCAACTAAAGTATACCGTGTGAGTAAACAAAAAAGTTTACACCTAGAAAATTGCTTATTATTTTTTAAATCGTCTATGCACAGTAAATTATTATACTTATGAAAGAGAGTTTTATCCCAAATCATTTGGTATCATTTTTGTGTGGTATGTGTTCACACTTGGAGGAACAGGAGGCATTGTTTGCGAGAGTGCAAAAATCGAATTGCGCCAAAGTGATGCCTACAGTATGTATTATGTTAGGATTAGCGGAGTGAGAGAATGAATTGAATGTATCAAATGAAATGCATTGCATACGCTTTTTGCAAAAGCAAAGTCACACACACACACACACACGCGCGCACCCATGTTCGTTGGTATTTGATATTCGATATTTGATATGTGTGGCATGATTAAGTTTGTTAGGGATGCTATTTGGATCTGCAAAGACCGAATTAATACCGAAATCCCAATTGTTTTATTCAAACATCACATAAGCAACTTTGGCTCAAGTCGATTTTTTGCACTCTCGCAAACAATGCCTCCTGTTCATCCAAGCGTGAACACATACCACACAAATATGATACCAAATGATTTGGGATAAAACACTCTTTCAAAAGATGTATAATAATTTACTGTTCATAGATGATTTTTAAAATAATTAGCAATTTCTTCTTTTTTTGACTCACACTGTATAGTGTGGTACGGTATGTCACTGAAACGGCTCCCGTAGGACTTTTGTGCCAAAATTGATTGATTTTGATTTTTTGATTTTTTTTTTTTGATTTTTTT
Source organism: Strongylocentrotus droebachiensis (assembly GCA_035222895.1). Taxonomy (NCBI): domain Eukaryota; kingdom Metazoa; phylum Echinodermata; class Echinoidea; order Camarodonta; family Strongylocentrotidae; genus Strongylocentrotus; species Strongylocentrotus droebachiensis. The sequence goes on from JAVYIG010004452.1 coordinate 157,858, forward strand.
TTTATTTTTTTTTTTTTGTGGGGGGGGGGGGGGGGGGTTATGGTTTTTTGTTTGTTGCATTTCTGGATTCATTGGGGTCCAAGCTATCAGAAATTAATGGGGTTCAAATTTTCCCGAAGACACCAAATTTCCCTATTGCGCTTTATATAAGCCATTTTGCCGCCCAATATGGACCCCCCAGGAAATGAAGGAGGGGTCTGAAAATTTGAACACCATCATTTTTGGCCAATTGGAACCCTTTCGAAGCCTAAACAGCAACAACAACAAAAATCAATTTTGGCGAAAAGATCCTACGGGATTACATACCATACCGCACTAATAGATCTAAATCAGCCCAAATCGTTTTTCTATAACTTGATTTACTATACCAGGGAGATGTGAGTTTTTACAGCTAACATTTACCTGTTATTACTGTATTAATGAATACCTTGTCAATTTTTTTTAGTTTTTTAGAGCTCGACACATTTTCGTACATTTTGATTTAGAATATGTCATATGCTGTAAAAAAATATTATATTTAGTATCTGAGATGTCAGCCTTGAACCTAAGTGCTATCTGTATCAACGCAATACCGAACGTTATTTTTTATAAGAGGTGATCGTGTACCGTAGTACATACTCCGTATAAAAACTCAGGAAATGTTGAAGTTGAAGTAGGCCATGACACACCGTCGAGCAGTTAAAATATATTTCACCACCCCCCCCCCCTCCCCCCAAAAAGAAAAACATTTTTTTCGGATGCCCTTCCTAGATCTGAAATCGTGATTGAGGCATATTTGGTGGCACATTACTTGTCTTTGTTTATAATTATTTAATGAATACTTAAGGTTTGCCAAATTAGGTTTTGCCGTGCCCCACTGACCGCCTTTCCCTGTCTATATTATACAACTTCATCTTAGTGCAAACTAGAATCCCCTTATATTTTCTTAATTATACTTATCCACATGCATACTTGAAATCCCTCTTTGTTTGCTTGACCGAGTCCCTATTAAACAAAATGACATTAGCAGACTAATGACATGTCCTTTTGGTCAACGAAACATGTTCCTCTTGTATAGACTGTTACATTTCGTATTGATTTTTCTTTGTATCCAACAGAGTATCCAGTTCCTTTCACTCAAAGCTATTGTCCACTGTTCTACCTCACTGCTTTCCAGACACACAAAGGGTGCTTGGAAATATTTGAAGAGTATTGTCCAAAATAATTTATAGTGATTACTAATTGTCAGAGCTTGGGACTAGGCAGTGCATTTCCATTTTCTGACAACTTACACGACTGTTAGAATGATTAAAAGCGTTAATGTGTCTTTCAGGGAATACGTCACTTTCGCTCTGAACTTATGCACTTTATCTTTTCGTGTCTGCTCATTTACAAATGGATTATGAATTCGATCCTTTTGGTTTACATCATAACAATGTGTTGCAATTAGAAACATTTAAAGCATTTCTTAACAAATTAGTGGGTCAACTAATACACATTTACAGTTGCTTTAAAAGTTCGAGCAATTTTCATTTCAAAATATTGTTGTGTTTGTAACTTTTGTTTGCGATCAGTCTGGATTTTATTACCATCAGCATAAAAGACGGGGCATGGCATTTGGTTGTTATTCTTAAAGTTGTTAGCGCCGATCAATACTCATTATGACCTGCCCTGGGGCCTTTATACTCTCCCCATTATTATTAATAGAACCTTGACCAACCCTTGACCAACCCTTGTGACTGACGATCGATGGATACATGTGCCCCGAGGCGCTCACGGTCCTGCACCGTCTCCGGATGACACTTTCGGGAGGTCATTGATGCCGTCCGGACACTTGGTCACCTGGTCAATTTGACAGATGACCATGTTGCCCATCATCCTCTCGGAAGCTTTGGTTTAGAGCCACGATTGCAGAGAGGTGACACTTTTGACAGGTCACCGACAACTACCCAGACACTCGCACACCTGGCCAATTTTGGAGATAATTTTCCAAACTCTCTCGAGCGATTACCACCAGTGACATTTGCTGGCACGTTTGGGAGGACATCGACAACCTTTCGGACACTTGGACATCTGCCAAGTCCAGCCGATGACCACGTTGATGAGCAGCTGACAAGGGATGGGAAGATACCTGATGTAAGTGCTAAGCTATTGGCAACCTCTCGGACGCTTGAACACCTGCAAAGTCGTGAAAATATAAATGATCGTGGTGACGATAATCTTCCTAGTAGTTTTGATTTAGTATTAGATGGAGCGCTCTTAAGAAAGGCTTCATATGGCACCCGCAACGATCTCCTACCTAATAGTTGGCTAGATGCGGAGTTTCGTCGAGATCAACAAATGATTCTCGATGCTATTGGTACCGACAGGAGATTGTGTTCTTCGACCATGTTTGGAAGAACTCAACAGACGTACATATTCCCGGAGAAGTAACATCCGCAAGCTTCTTTGCAACATTTCGTCATCGTCGAAGTCCTGCTTCTGAGGTCCATGACCAACCTACCAGACCAAAGACAGCGTCCTACCTCTCTAGGAATGTCCGGGTAAACGGGAGTGCCATGCTGATGGCTCCGAGACCGATCCCTGTCAACAGGAAGATTAAAAAACGACAAGGGTAAGTTTCTTATAACTTCATTACTTCGATTACAATACTCACTTTCAATACCAACCGTCGTTTTTATCGCAAATAACAATATTTTGATTATGTTCAGATCTCTATACCTGCCCCCCAACATCTTCACTCATGCATACGAGGTTTTATTGTTCCTAAATGATTTAAGGGTAACATTAAAAAATTGTGTTTTCGGTTGTTCTGTAAAAAAATAAAATTGAATGGATATGTTAAAATAATGAGCTATAGAGGAAAAAAGATGCACAGATTCGTAAATAATTATATGTCCATGTATTCTTCCCCATCCGCTGCAAGTTGATTGCTTATTTTGTTTTTGCTGCTCTTCAGAATTGTCTTTTGTTGTTGAAAAGGCTCTAGTAAAATATGACTAACAAATTTATTGAAAAAAAGAATGTCAGCAGATTATTTCTTCACGAAGTTTCGAAGTGCATTATGTCTTTATCCGGTGGTTTTTGGCAAAAATTAATAATTATAATCCTTCTAGTTTATATTATCATTACATTTTGTCAATGTCAATCTACATAAAACATTTTACAGGCTTCTGGAACTCGACTTTATTAGAACCTCGCCGTCGGACTCGTACTGCACCGGCTGTCATCACAAGAAATGTAGAGTCTAGGGAGAGACCTCGTCATCAAACTGTACCTCCATTGTCACTGAGTTGCTCCCCAAAAGGTCGGACACAATGTTGTAATTTTTTTTTTTTTTCGGGGGGGGGGGGGGGGAGGGTGTCATTTTGTATTAATATTTTGACATCCCTGACGCGCAGGGGTAAAAGCTGCTAGGTCCTAATCATAGTCATTGGAATCATTATGCATTCTAATTATTGATATTTACAATTATCGTATCATTTTAAATATTGTCATTAGTATAGTTGTTTTTGTTGTTGTTGTTGTTGTGGTTGTTGTTGTTGTTGTCATCATCATAATCAACATCATCATCATCATCATCATCATCATCATCATCATCATCATCACCGGCATCATTATGAGACGGGAGGGGGGTGGGAATGGGTCGTACCTTCCCCTGTTTACGTTCCCTATGTTTTATTTCTGTTTCCCAAGTTCTCCCATTTCCTTTCCATTCAAACCATTTATTGATTAAATTAATCATACTTCTTGTTTTCTTGTTGTCAGGAAAACTCTCCATCACCGTTAATATGGACCACTTAATATCGGCATCGATCGACAAGACTGAACAAGCATCAACTCAAGAATCTAAAGTTCTAAATGAGGATGAGGATAGCATCTCGCTTATTG